>JAJOOF010063088.1:0-30544 GCA_029582545.1 Solanum lignicaule
ATCTGATAGCAAAACAAGAAATCTGTGGTGGACTTTACCAAAGCTTGAACGAAGACCTTAAATCTGAACTTTTGTGAATATTAATTCACGAAAAAAAAATACCACAATCAGTAACCACGAACTTGAAATCGCGAAACAAAACTTCAAACTCCACCACAATGCGCAAGTGATTTTTTTTGTACGTGAATTTTGTGTGTTGTAGTATGATATTTTTTGTGTGAGAGTATATAATTGCAAGTGGATTATGTTGCTGGATGTGCTTTCTGATGGTATGAAATGGTGTGTTCTTTGTGATGTTGTAGGCGTTTTTTTTCTTTTGTTTCTTTCGTGAGTGGTGATCTTGTTTTTGTTTGTGAGTGGAGTTCGTGGGTTAAAGGGTGTGCAGGAGTTGTCATGTGTATGTAGTGGGTATGTTAGATGTGAGGTGAGAGTGGGAGTATCGTGGGGGTAAGGAGGAGAGATTTTAGGATTAGTGGGTATATTTTTAATAATAATAATAATAAAAAAAAAAAAATATTAGCTAATTATTTTGAACTAATAAAAATATAATAAAAAAGTTGCATAGCTACTTTAAATATACTTAAGAAATACTAGTTTATTGATAAAAATTTAGATCAAAAGAAAAAAATGTTATTAGTAAGAAATTCTATTCTTTTGAAAATTCAAAGAAAAAAAAAGAACTTAGGCTAAAACGTGACTCTATTTTTGTAGTTTTCAAATATTTTAAAATAAACTTACTAAAATAAGATGAAATCCTAATATCTAATTAAGATATAAAAGAAATATTTAAGTAGTAAAAATGATGTAAAACATCAAATTCGGTAAAAAAAAATCACGTGTTTACATGGGTCATTTGTGTTTAGTTATCTTCGGATTCAATATGAAAATAGCAATTTTTCTATTATCTAGTTGAAATACCCAAAATTAGACTTTTAGAAACAATCTCATCTCCTCAATTTTTTTGGGTATTAATATGGTTCGATTAATTAGTTATTGTATGTGTTTATCTTTGTTATAATGTTCCTCCAATAAAATATTTACATATAATAAATTAATTAATTTATTTTTGTAATTAAATAATTAATTTTTTTAAAAAAAAGGTCAAAAAGAAGGAAAAATATTAATACAAATAAGGCTATAAAAAAGTGTCACATCTCCTAGCTATATTTCTCCTTTATATTATATAAATATATTATGTATACATATAATTTTTGTCTTATTTGTTTAATTTCCCCACTTTAAAGCTTTTATCTTTAACTTTGTCCCTTTAATGTCTGATAATTCCTTATTTTCTGTTAAAAAATGTCGAATCCTTTTTTTTTCTTCTTTAACTATCTAATAATAAAAGATAAGTAACCAAAAGATAATATTTTCAAGTCTGAACATAAATTGTAATATAAGAAATTTAAAAATACACTTCGAGTAATGAATACAATTTTCGACTTAAATTGTATACAAATTTGCTAAGTAAATATGGTTCAATGGTAAGAAGATGAATACGAACAAATGTATATATATTGCAGTTGCAGTATACATAAACTATAATACATTTAAAATTGTATGTATGCATGTATCATATTATCCTATTTATCTATACCTTATATAGGAGGTGTGGTGGAGCTCGTTGAAAAATATGAAGAAAAAAGTAAATAGTTAAGAGCTAGAAATGGTGAAGAAGAAGGAAGAAGAAAGAAGTGAAGGGGGTGGGTGGGGGCTGGGTATGGGTATGGGAGGGAAATAAAAAGGGGGTGGGTGGGGGCTGGTTACGGGGGAAATAAAAATAGATCAACATTTTAAATTTTAATTTTAGAAAATGCATTTGTAATTAATTGCTTAGTGTAAATTAATTTTAAGAAGTGTTAAAGAAAAATTTGTGAAAATAATTAATGAAAAAATTAATTAATGACGTGGTGCTAACATGGCTATGTTGTGGCACTTACATGGTTATGATGTGACGAGTGAGAGTGGTATAATAATCTCAAGGTAGTTTTTAATTCACTTCAAAGATGTTAAGGGGGGGTATTTAAACGTCCGTGTAACTTAAATTCTAAAGTAAGTTATCCGACCAAGTTGAGGAGAGTTTTTGTGTTTTCTCTATTAAAAAAAACCACTAAATGTCAAATCACGTATTTATGTATTTTTTTCTTATTTATTTATTTATTATCTGAAATTAGTTAGTTAATATTATTTTTTAATTTTTTACTTTTTTTTTTTAATAAAAGGCAAAACTATGAAAAGTGGGAGAAAATTATAAGATGATAAACTAACAAAAAAAAGAGAAAAAAGACCAAAAAAATCAAAGAAGAAGAAAGAAACAAATAATAAAAAGAAAATAAAATAATAAATGAGAAAAGAAATAAATTAATGAACAAAAAGTAATTTATTTTATTTTATTGAAAAAGTAAAAATATAGAAAGAGAGAAAAGAAGAAGAAGAAGAATAAGATAAACTAATAAAAAAAGAAAAAAAGGAAAGAAATAATAAAATGTTACTAAATGGTATATCTAATAAAGGATAATAACTACGAAAAAAATGAGAAAAGAATAAAAGAAGATAAAAATAGTACATAAGAAAAGAACATATATATATATATATCATTAGTCAAATGGTTTTATTTGATGGAATTGTAATTGTTGTATTACCGTTACATCTCATTCCAGTAACAAAGCGAAAATTTAGCCAATCTGAATCGAAGTTGTGCCCCCATTAAGATAATTCTATATTTTTTTTATAAAAAAAAAATACTAAATGTCAAATCACATATTATGTATTTTTTTTCTTATTTATTTATTATTGTAGTCTAGTTATTTTTTTATTATCCGAAAGTAGTTAGTTAATATTTTTTTTTAGTTAATTATTTTGTTTTTTAATAAAATGAAAAACTATGAAAAGTGGGAAAAAATTATAAGATGATAAACTAACAAAAAAAAAGGAGAAAAAGGAACAAAAAATCAAAGAAGAAGAATGAAACAAATAATAACGAGAAAATAAAAATAATAAATGAGAAAAGAAATAAATTAATGAACAAAAAATAATTTATTTGTTTTATTGAAAAAGTAAAAATATAGAAAGAGAGAAAAGAAGAAGATAAACTAATAAAAAAAGAAAAAAAAAAGGAAAGAAATAATAGAATGTTACTAAATGGTATCTCTAATAAAGGATAATATGAAGGAAAAAAATGAGAAAAGAATAAAAGAGAAGATAAAAATAGTAAATAACAAAAGAACAAAAATAATTTATTTTATTTTCTTAATAAGGTAATATTATATAAAGAGAGAAAAAAAAATAAAAAGAAGATAAATAGTTGAATTTGTATTTGTCTATGAATTTCTTTCGTAGCAAATAGTTGAATTATTCACTACAAATTTTAAGTTGTCGCTATTTAACACCTTACATATTTCGTGACAACATTTTTGTTATCAATAAATCACAGATTGATTAGAGACAATAAAATGTTTGTCACCAATAATTTATATTATTAGTGACGAAAAAATATGTCATAATTAAATCTAAATTTTTATAGCTAAATATTATAATATTTAACTACGAACTCTAATTTGTCGATATTGTAACAACATACTTTTTGAGACGATATTTTTTTGTGTCCAAAAATTAAAAAATCTAAGACAAAAAATAATTTGTCACGAACTAGCTACATCATTAACGATGAAATAATGTGTCACCGATAACTTTAAATTCGTGACTAACACTACTCAACAAATTGCGCCAATTCATTTTTTGGTGGGAAACTTTAGTGGACAAAACTTTGCTACAATTTTTTATGTTTCGTCACTAAACGTATGTATCTCATATATTTAAACATGAAAACTAAATTTTGTCACTAAAAGCAAACAATTAGTGACGAATTTGATGTCGTAGCTAATAATTTCGTAGCTATATATCATATTTGTTGTAGTGTATGTACATTCTACCCTTCCCAAACGCCACTTGTGGGATTTCACTGCAACTTTAAAATTTCTCTTTTACCCTTAATAATATGATTTACAATCACATAAATGTTTAAGGTTCGTTTAAAACCACAAATTTCACTAGGTATTTTCTTTCTTTAACTTTGTTTCATGTCAAACAATGTCACATAATAAATTGAGACGAAGAGAGTATTTGATTTCTAATGTTTGAACTATTATCATTATTAACATTTAGGGATGAGGCAGATTGCATCAAAAAGGTTGTTAACAAATTAATGTCATTATTACATATTGAATCTGATGACCATTACAACGACGATGTTTTAAAGGGACCTAAATCTCCAATTCTTATTGATGGAGGCAAAATGGTATTGTTTCTTTTATAATTTGAATCCTTTTAGTGAAATTCGATATATATAGTTTATTTTGTTATTTTCGTGAATATTAGAATTGATTTGTCATTTATTCGATATGTTTTCTAGTTTCTGATGTTTCATGTTTGTGATTTGATCTGTCAAATAGAGTTTTTCGCTGGATAAAAAGACGGGGAAGAAATGTTTTATGGTAGCAGCAAGGGGACTTGAAATTGAATGGGGTGGTACACCAGAGTATTGGGAATGGTTATCTCATGTGGACTCAAGGTTTTATATATTTGTGATTCCTTTTTATTACTAGAATAAATTTTGAAAGGATCTCAACTATTACTACATGCCTATAATTATTGAGCAATGTGAATTTTTTTTTTAGATTCGCGGAAGTGGCTAAACTCAAGAGGGTTTGTTGGCTTGATATTCGAGGCAAAATTGAAACTCGAAGACTGTCGAAAAGAACCAAATATGTTGTTTATCTAGTGTTCAAATTGGAAAATAAATGGCATGGCCTTGAAACTGCTAATGCAGTCGTTAGATTTGTTGATTCTGTGAGTGACATTGACGCAGAGCAACGAGCTAGTGTTGTACATTTTGCAGGACAAGGACCTAAAGAGACGCTACCCTTTAGAAGAGGTGATGGATGGATGGAATTAAAAATGGGAGATTTTTTCAATGATGCAGGAGAAGACGGAGATGTTGATGCACGATTAATGGAGACTAAACATCTCGGTGAAAAAAGTGGCCTCATTGTTCAAGGAATGGAGTTTCGTCCCGAATGAAGAAGAGAAGAATCCTTCTCTTACTATACCCTTTTGTTCAATTAGTACTTTTATATATGGCCTTTCTAAAGGAACGTATTGATCGAGATGATTGAATTTGATTAGAAAATGCGCGTTAGTGGAAGAAGAAAGCTGAGGAGGCAGTTGCAGAACGCGGTTCGTCAGACAAAAATATGAAAGCATTTGTGGATGAACTGAAAAAAATCCATGCCAAGAAACAAGAAGAAAATGTCTAGTCTTGTTTAACTACATTCATTTCAAGTGTATAATTCAATCTATGGGATGTAAATCGAGTATGTTGTTGTTTTTCTGCTTTCTATCGCACGTTTCTACTATTTGTTTATATAGTATGTGAACTCTAACAAATGGAAAGTGCCTGTTTCAAGAAAGCGGTCGTTCACGTCAGGAATAGAGGTCGTTAAGGATGTACTTTCTTTTCCTTTTGTTTATCTAGATTGTGTTGGTGTTCAATGTACCACTTGTCTAGTCTGATCTATGCGAGCCTACATAGAGTACAAGATCGAAAAGAATGCATTGAATGGATGTCCGGTTATATGTTTGAATATAAAATTATATGGATAAGCATCTCTTTAAATTAGAAATAAACAACATCTAGTAGCTCTTAAACATAAGATGTTCCTCATCAGCTGACACAAAAGATTTTCAAGGAAACATATTTATCTAGACGAGGTCAATGGTCGATCAAAAAGGCTCAACGACCTAGGCAAGTGACCTTCATTGCACTTTGAAGGGGAGTCCAAATAAGGTTGGCCCAAGTGGTAGAGTCTATGTCATAATTTGTGGTCGAGTTCTATAAAATTAAACAAATAGACATATGCGTTCTACGTGGCAATTTACGTCGTATATGACATCCTACGTACATGTCACGTGGATGCATGTGTCTACTTTTTCAACTTTATACAAGTTTAAGTACCTACTTGTGCACTTCCAAAATTGAAGGATATAAATATCAATTAAGATCAAGTTAATAGACACGCGTGTATGTATTATATTAAATATTATACCCACAAATAATACAATACAATAAAAAAAATACTTATTAAAGTCAATGATCCAAATAGAGTTTGTTTAGAAGTAATTACTTAGTTGATTGTGACATAACTAAAACTCATTTGATCAAAGTTGTAGAAAAGTTTATTAATAATCAATTAACTAACACACCGAATCAAATAGAGTGCCAAAAAGTCAAACAAACCGACTTTTAATTACCTATTGTTTCGTAACGTATGGTAATGAATTTGTATTATTGTAATATTATGATTTGCTAAGTATTGGTCATGTATAAGATAAGTATAAAAAAAAAAAAAAAACTAATACATATATTATTTTGTCTAATACTTTTTACCAAACGACCCTTGAAGTTGTTGAAAATTTCGAAGACTTGATGTTGTAGAGCCAATAATCCCGAGGTAATAAAGTCTTTTAAGATCGAAGTGAGGGTTGTTTGGTAGCTGATTAGAGTTATGCCAAGTATTAGTAATAAATGAATTAGTTAGGAGAGAATTTATGTATTATTTTATACAAAATTTAGGTATTCATTAATCATATATTGATTTTGATATAGAACTTATTCTACATTCTATATATCCTGTACAAAATAATATATACATATATTTTCTTATAACTTATAATACATTCATTAATTATATAGATTTCCGAATTACAAATCAAATAGTATCATATATTAACCTAAGATCTAATACACGCATAACGACACTTTGACTTTTCTTCACCTTCTTGGCCAAGGGCTAAGTCAAAAGTCTTCTTCAATTACTTGTTTTTAGTACGTACTCTTTAATTTCTCATTAAAAAAAAAAAAGGGTACATTTTTTATGATTTCAATTAGGAACATGATAAGAAGTTACAACAAAGACTATGAATAAATAGTGAAAAAAGGTCAAGTCTTGTTCTTCGTTAAGTCTTTAGCAATTATAACTAATATTCTTCAACAATAATGTCACACACTTTTTCTTCTGAAATTCACAAGTACGATGCATTTCTGAGTTTTAGAGGTGAAGATACACGAAGAACATTCGTGAGTCATCTCTATAACGCTTTAATAGAAGGAAGAATTGATGTTTTCAAAGACGATGAGCGTCTAGAAACCGGAAAATCAATTTCTGACGAACTGCCAAAAGCCATAGAAGAGTCCAAATTTGCTATAGTGATATTTTCTGAAAGCTATGCATCGTCAAAATGGTGTTTAGATGAGCTTGCACACATTATAAAGTGTCGAAAGGAATTGAAACAAATCGTAATTCCTATTTTCTATAATGTGGATCCATCAGATGTGCGTCATCAAACTCAAACTTTTGCTAAGTCTTTTTCCCAACATGAGGAAAAATTCAAAGACGATATCGACAAGATTCAAAGATGGAGGGATGCATTTGCGGAGTCTGGGAAAATATCAGGGTATCATTTGCAAAATTACAAGTAAGATTACTTCTCTTTGTCTTATTAACTGTCCAGTCAAACGTGCCATATTAATTGAGTTAAAGAGAATATTTAATTTGATTTCTAAAGTTCGATCTAAATAGTTGTTCTTTTCATTGTTACATTTAGGGATGAGGCAGATTGCATCAAAAAAGTTGTTGAAAGACTAATGTCAGTATTACATATTGAATCTGATGACGATGATGATGATGATGATGTCCGTGCCTTCATACGGGGCATGGACAATAACTCTCCAATTCTTATCGATGGAGGCAAAATGGTATTATTTCTTTTATAATTTGAATCCTCTTAGTGAAATTTGATAGATATCTATCTTATCACGTCCATTAAGTACCTAGTTGCTAGTTTCAAAATTGTGTTAGTTGACCCTTGAAAATATTGCTTCAATTATCAACACAAAATCCTATTTAGTAAGTAATATAATGATCAATAGTCTTTAAAATACCAAATATTATGTATACATGTTTTTTTTTTATAAATGATTAATTCACACTTGACATATGTCCACAACTAAAATTACATATTCAATTATAGTTTTATTCTTTTATTGCGTTATTTTCGTAAGTACTAGAATTTAGATTAATAAATAACTAATTGTCAATGAAAAGGACCAATGTCTATGTGTACCGTGTTACGTGTATAAGTGGAACTGTGGAAGTCATGTCAAGTGGGCAGGGTCAGTTCATGACCGATCCAACCCGACCTGATAAGAAAGGGCGAATGACTAGCCTGCCCCACTCATAAGGGTTGTTGGGTGGTCAGGGTCCAGGCGCAGGCCAACTACTAGCTTGGCCCATTCATTAGGATTGTTGAGTGGTCTCTATAGGACCTTTTTCGATTTGTTTTCTAATTTATGATGTCCTATGTTTGTGATTTGTCTTGTTAAATAGAGTTTTTCGTTAGATGAGAAGAGGAAGAAATGTTTTATGATAGCAGCAAGGGAACTTGATATTGAATGGAGTCATAAACCAAAGTATTGGAAATGGTTATCTCACTCTGACTCCAGGTTTTATATATTCGCAGTCCCTTTCCATATTTTAGTATAAAATTTGAAAGAAATCAGTAATAATTATTGAGCAAGGTTATTTTATTTTATTTTAGATTTGCGGAAGTGGCTAAACTCAAGAAGGTCTATTGGCTTGAAATTCAAGGCAAAATTGATTCTCGAAGACTGTCAAAAAGAACCAAATATGTTGCTTATCTAGTGTTCAAATTGGAAAATCAATTCCATGGCCTTGAAACTGTTAATGCAGTTGTAAGATTTGTTGATTCTGTGAGTGAAAAAGATGCGGAGAAACGAGCTAGTGTTGTGCATTTTGCAGGACGAGGACCTAGAGAAATGCTACCCTTCGAAAGAGCTGATGGATGGATGGAATTAAAAATGGGAGACTTTTTCAATGATGTAGGAGAAGATGGATATGTTGATGCGCGATTAATGGAAACTAAGAAACTCGATGAAAAAAAAGGCCTCATTGTTCAAGGAGTGGAGTTTCGTCCCGAATGAAGAAGAGAACAATCCTCCTCTAACTATGCCCTTTTGTTTTGGTCTCATTTTGATATTGAGGGGTGCTTACCATCCGAGCAACTTCCTCTCGTCAAACATTTTAATATGATTCTACAAGTTTTACTTTTTTTACAGTCCAAAAGTGGCGCTACATTTTTGTTTTAGAAGAGAGTATAACAACATTATGAGTATCTATTTCTTCCCAAGTAACTTAAAACAAATCAAAGTTTAAATACTACGATCTTTCCATCTCAAATTATTTGTCATGATTTTTTAAAATAATCATCTCGACTTTTTTGTCATTTTAGAAGTTCAAGATAAAATTAATTATTTTTTTCATATTTTAGCTAGAGAGTAGTAATATTCTTGAAACTACAAGCACTTCAATACATAAGTAGAGAAAATATTCAATTTAAAGAGATTATATAAATAAGTAGAGAAATTGTATTTGATTGCGTAGGCGGGCATTATTTATGGGAGGGTGCCCACCTAGTGTCAGTGTGCATGTATGAGATCTCGCACAAGTAATATCATATTTGATGACTTGAAATACGAAGATGATAAGAAGTTCCCATAAAGACTATGAATAGTTTTTACGATGCTTTTCTGAGTTTAGAGGTGAAGATACGCGTAGAACAATAATTTTAACTGTCCTAACTAAATATTAATATGGTCATCTTCAAACCTTTACATTGACATTGGATACAACACAACTCCAATTAATTGGTCCATATTGAAGATATCCATTACTAGGCCTACCAATTTAATAGTACTAGAGAAATTCCATCCTCAAATTTGGTGGAAAATATCAAACATTAAACTTTCAATGTCATAACAACTTAGAGTAATTAATTAATAATCTTATCAGATTACCATAATATTTTGTTATTCAATAGTACTATATATTTAGTTTAGTTTCTAACGTAATAACTAAAATAGGGGACCTTTGTAATTTTGTATCGTGGCACCTTTATCGAGACGATATGTTATTTGTCTCTGATTGAGCCTGATATATGCTAAGGCAAAATTTTCATCAGAAATTTTATCATTTACTATATTTGAAATCGATGATATTGTATCTATACGTCGCAATAGACGATGGTTTAATTATTAGTCCAAGAAAAATCATCGTTCAGTGTATTGCACACCAATTTTCCAGCCCAGCAGACTGTTTTAGAGAAAAACTCCATTCCTTTTTAGTTGTCATGGTTTTCTTTTTTAGATTCAAATAATAAGAACTTTGACTAACATTTTACAATGTATTTTTTATCATATTGATATGCAAAAAATTGTAATTTATAGTAATTTTCGTATAGTTTTTGAATATCTAAAATTTTAATTTAAAATATCGAATTAATATAATCTAATTTAACTTTGAAAATTAGTCAAATTATCTTTCGGAAAGCGCAACATTACAACGAAAAAGGAATGGAGGCCGAGTATCAAATATATGGTATTACTTAATTGTGCGAGATCTAATATACGATGACGTACACTTAGAGGTCGTTTGATAGGGTGTATAAAAATAATGTTAAATAGAGTATTAGTTATGCTTGTATTCACTATACATAAATTATTTTTTATGCATTGTTTGGTTTGGTGTACAAAAAATAACATGAATTGCATAAAAATTTCATTTATAAAAATATCCTCCACAATTATGATGGAAAAGATGTAAAAAGGGGGTTTGAGGGGTAATTGAGGTTGTAACCATACTAATACATGTATTGAATCTCTTTGTGTTACTAATACCTAGAAATCAATGATATTAGTAATACACTCTTCCATACACAATAAAGTGTATAACTAATGCGTGCAAACAAGATACTATTAATACACAGAGTTAATGCGTGCATTATTTTTGCTAATACACTCCACTGACACCTCAAGATTTTTCTTGGCTTTTTTGGCCAAGGGCTAAGTCAAAAGTCTTCTTTCCTATATTTTGTACGACCTCACTAATGAAAAAGTAGGTTACATTTTCATGACTTTGAAATAGAATTATAGAAACATGATAAGACCATAAAGACTATGAATAAATAGTGAAAAAATTAGGTGAAGTGTTGTTCTTCATTAAGTTGAGAATTTCCCTATTAGTTTTTAGCAATTGTAACTAGTACTCTTCAACAATGTCAAACACTTCTTCTTCCAAAATTCAAAAGTACGATGCTTTTCTGAGTTTTAGAGGTGTAGATATACGTAGAACATTTGTGAGTCATCTCCATAACGCTTTAATACAAGGAGGAATTAATGTTTTCAAAGACGATGAACGTCTAGAAACTGGAAAATTAATTTCTGATGAACTACCAAAAGCCATAGAAGAGTCTAAATTTGCTATAGTGATATTTTCTGAAAGCTATGCATCGTCAAAATGGTGTTTAGACGAGCTTGCACACATCATAAAGTGTCGAAAGGAATTGGATCAAATCGTAATTCCTATTTTCTATAATGTGGATCCATCAGATGTGCGTCATCAAACTCAAACTTTTGCTGAGTCTTTTTCCAAACATGAGGAAAAATATAAAGATGATATGGAGAAAATTCAAAGATGGAGGGATGCATTTGCTGAGTCTGGGAAAATTGTAGGGCACCATTTGCAAAATTACAAGTAAGATTATTTTTCTTCTTCTTATTATTCCCCCTCCGTCACAATATAGATCTCTTAATTTGATTGGGCATGGAATTTTTTTAAAAAAAATAAAGAGAAATTTTGTGGTTTTAAACTTGTCGTGTAGATTGTTGGAATTGAAAAACACACTAAATATAGAAAGAGAATCTCTTATGGACAAATCAAATAGGAAAGTGAGACACTTGGCTTGCGTTTAGACATGCAATATGAAGTCTTGATTTCAAATCAGTGTTTGGGCATGTGATTGGAATCCCAAATTCTCCATATTAAAAAAAAAAAAAACATGATTTGGGATTCCAAATCATGTTTTTTGGAGAATGATTTCAAATTCTAATCTCCAAATCTCATGTTCAAATTTTGATTTGACTGTATGCAAGCTTAAATTGGGATATAAGGAATAGTATTTTTCGAGCTTTGCCCTCATTGGCAATTCAAGAAACATAGTGTTTTTTATGTCGTGCAAGAATAATTAAAATTAATAAAATAAGGTATATATAATATCATAAAGAGAGTATACCCTAAATATAAATTCTATAATCTTGTATTTTCTTTGTGCCTATTTATGTGACACTTTCTTTTAGTCCATTCAAAAAGAATATCACCTTTTTATAAATAGAAGGAATTTAACTTTAAATTTTATTTTTACTTTTAATCAAATGATTTACAACTCCACACAAGTGTTTAAGGTTCTTTCTAGATCATAAATTTGAAAATTTGTTCTTTTCTTTCTTAAATTTTGTGTCAAATCAGATGATGTCACATAAATTGAGACATAAAAAAATTTGATTTCTAAATTTCGATCTAAGTAATTGTTCTTTTCATTGTAACATATAGGGATGAGGCAGATTGCATCAAAAAGGTTGTTGACGAACTAATGTCATCATTACATATTAAATCTGATGATGATGATGACGCTGGCGATCGGGGCATGGACGCTAAATCTCCAATTCTTATTGATGAAGGGAAAATGGTATTGTTTCTTTTATAATTTGAATTCCTGATTGTTCTAGAAATCCCACATTTTAGTTTACTTATTACCATTATCTCCTATAAGTTTTACAAATCTCCAAAATTTCTCATTTTCGCGCATCAGATTAGTGTATCTCGCGCATCAAATTAGTGTATCTCGGGCATCAGATTAGTGTATCATGTATAAAATGTACATCAGATTAGTGTATCATGTATAAAATGAAATGTAACTTACTTAACGATTAATGTATCTCGCGCATCAGATTAATATATCAACGCTTATATTATTGTATCCGTTTGAGGGATTTTTGTAATTATAAACTTTTAAGAGATAAATTATAATTTTGTCTTAAAAATATGAGTTTTCTGTAATTTGCCCATACAAATTAATCTGACTAATTGTAAAATGAAAATGAGCCTTATGGCTATTGATGTATTTTATGTATGGCATAATGTGTGACCAGTTATAGCTAGTCATGTCAAGTGAGCTGGATTGGCATGTGTTGAGCTCAATCATATACCATAAGAATAGGCCAGACCCGTTACTAGCCAGGCCCATTCATAAGGGCTATTGAGTGGTCTATAAGACCTTTTTCGAATTGTTTTATAATTTATAATGTCTTATGTTTGTGATTTGATATGTCAAATAGAGTTTTTCACGAGATAAAAAGACGGGAAAGAAATGTTTCATGATAGCAGCAAGAGGACTTGATATTGAATGGAGTAATACACCAGACTATTGGGAATGGTTACCTCACTCTGACTCCAGGTTTTATATATTTGTGGTATTTTTCTATGTACTAGTATAAAATTTGAAAGGAATTAGTAATAATTATTGATAAAGGTGATGTTTTTTTTTGTAGATTCGGGGAAGTGGCTAAACTCAAGTGGGTTTGTTGGCTTGATATTCGAGGCAAAATTGAAACTCGAAGACTATCAAAAAGAACCAAATATGTTGCTTATCTAGTGTTCAAATTGGAAGATAAATTCCATGGCCTTGAAACCGTTAATGCAGTTGTTAGATTTGTTGATTCTATGAGTGTAAAAGAAGCGGAACAACGAGCTAGTGTTGTACATTTTGCAGGACGAGGATCTAGAGAGACACTACCCTTTAGAAGAGGTGATGGATGGATGGAATTAAAAATGGGAGACTTTTTCAATGATGCAGGAGAAGACGGAGATGTTGATGCTCGATTAATGGAGACTCAACGTCTCGAAGCAAAAGGTGGCCTCATTGTTCAAGGAGTGGAGTTTCGTCCCGAATGAAGAAGAGAAGAATCCTCCTCTTACTATGCCTTTTTGTTTTGGTCTTATTTGGATTGATTCAAGTACTTTTATATACGGCCCTTCTAGAGGAGCGTATTAATCCAGAGAATTGAATTTGATTAAACAATGTGCCGTTGGTAGTAAAGTAAATTTTTTAAAATATTTTAATATGATTCTATAAAATTTAATTTTGTTCAAAGATCGAGCTTATTTGCATCGACATTTAGTTGTTTTAAAAAAAAATCATGTACAGTAACAAAGTGAGTTGATGCATACACCACTTGTCTATAGTATCAATTTCTGCACTCAGTTTCGATCAACTCTTTTCCTCCCTCACTATTCTGAAAGGCCAAAGACTTGTCCAATCTATTGTCATATGACTAGGAGGCAAGAGATTTGAGATGTGGAAACATACTCTCACAGAAATGCAAGATAAAATTGCGTATAATAGACTATTTTGATCAGGCCCTTCCCTATGCCCCTCGCATAACGAGAATTTAGTGCATCGTGATGCCCTTTTTAATTTTATTGTCTATTGTGCAATTATTCTTTCGCCTTTTACTAAAGAATATTGTGTGCTTGCTGCAATCAGTGACATATGCCAATTTTTGGAGGGGTTCTCTTCATTGAGTGCCCCCTACAATTCTAGTTTCATTTTTTTTGGTGTAATATTATACAACAAAAAACGGATTTAAGATATGTAATATGCATGGACAATTTAGAAGGTTCTTTTTAACCTAGATTGGTGACTTCCACCGCACTTAAGGAGGGGTGTCCACTTAAGGTCGGCCCAAATATATTCTTTCTAGAATGGGTCGGCCCAAATGGACGAGCTTTTCGAAAAGGACAAAATTGTACTATACTTTCTAGAATGGGGACTACACAATTTATGTTGATTGGAATGAACTTCTTGGAAATTTGATGAAACGTCAATTATCAAAAGACCTATATCAAAGCCTAATCTTGAAAATATATGCAGGAAAATAAGAAAGTAATTAATAAAATTGAACAAAAATAAATTATATGGTCATTTAGTTGGAAGATTCATATGACTCCACCAACTTTATGGATGTAAAATTAATATAGTGCATGGAAATAAACCTCGTAGCTCAAATTTGGACAGGTTAAGTTGAATTGAATCGGGTAAATTAAGTATCAAATAGATATTTGAGGTCGAATTTGAGTGTATGTATATGTATTTTGCTAGTTAACCCATTATATGTGGGGCTTAGGAGAAGATCGAACCACAAGAGTTTATTGTATATAGTCATAGAGATTGTTTTCATGGCTCGAACTCGTGACTTCTTATCATATGGCAATAATTTTACCAATTATACTAAAACTCCCGTTCAAGACAATATTACACTAAATTAAAAATAAAAAAAAAAGATATCTTCTACGTTACCTATAATATAGAAAGTATAGACGTAATTTCATAATAGTATTAGGTTTCTTTATAACATGACTTTGAAACTTCAAGCATACCGCAATTGTAGCAAAACTCGTACGGAGTACGAACAATTCAACAACTTTGAAATATAAGCTTAAAAGACTTTGAACTTAATTATTTTATTTGTTTTGACAAAAATGACATAAAATTTAAAATAAATTTGTAAAATAAAGGACTACAAAATTAATTGAACGTTGAAGAAATGGCTAGATATTACTTCCTCCGTTTCAAAATACTTGTCACATATAACTTTTCGAGAGTCAATTTGACTAATCGTCGAAATTAATTAATTATACAACAGCATAAACAACATAGTTCTACAGGTGAAGTCTGGCAGTATAAGATGTACTCAAACATTACTCTCACCTACCTTTATAGAGGTAGAGAGGTTATTTTTGAAAGACCCTCGTTTCAAAAGAAATGTGTTTGGAGTAGGATTGCAAGAAAAATATGGCAACAACATATATAGCAAGATAAAAATTACAAATAAAGCTATAGATTACACTCCAATATTTTTAAAATCAAAATTTAGATAGTTGAAAAATATATGAATAATACTATAAGTTGTAATTTTTCTCTTATTGATATAGTAAAAATGTACATCTTAAAATATTAATCACAATGTACATATAATTTAATTCTCGAAAAGTAAAACGTAACCAATATAGAAATTTTGTGGTGTCTGCATTGCTACTGACTTGTTGGACTTATACAGGAACACGTGAAATTTATGTGGATATATACAATTTGACAAAGATATTCCAATTAATATTATCACCATTTTTCATCATTTATAATTTGGAAAATGATTGAGTAGATGGCACATTCAATGCATGAAACAACATAGGAACCCTATAGGGCATTTAGTCATGTTGGACAAGTAATTAAATTAATTAAAGAATTTGATTGACTAATGTTACATCAACAATTTAATTTAGCTACTTTAATTTTTTGCAAATTAAATTTATTATTTAATTTGTTTACGATTCATCCACAAAATATCTTCAAAAGATTTTTTGTAGTTTAAGAGTTTAGATGAGTGACTATTTAAGATAATCTTTCAATAATTAATTAATTGAATATGAAGTTCAAGATTATAACTTACTTTCAACAATTTATTTTGGCCCAATGAGGTATCCTCCAATGATTGGATAGACAAAAATTTAGTGGCTTTTATTCATATTAATAATTAAGAAATCAATAAAATATTTATATATAAATAATTAAATATGAACTTAAATATTATTTTATGTACTTCATTTGAGATTTTTATAAGAATATATAAATATCAAAACATGAATCCACTTTTGTTAGTCAGACAAATCTATTATTTACTAAATTTTGGAATAGTGTACACTGATTCTCAGATTTCTCGATTATGAAAAAAACAAAAAAAGATACTATTAGTTCATATATATATTTTTGGTTTAAATTAAATAGCATATTGTCTTACTACATTTTAATTTATGTTTCGAGTTTTGGTCAAGAATTAAAGTTAGAACGTTTCTACTATAGTAGTAATAAAGAAGATTCACGTTACCTAGTCAAAAAGATGGACCAATAAGATACTACTAAGTCTGGTCTAGTACGATTGTGATAATGTTTGAATTATATTTATCACTAGTAAAATATTTTTTTGTTGACTTTAGCTTTTATATTTATATAAAAAGTAATTGCTTAGTTTGATTTGAAAATTTTGATGCATGCATTGATTGTCATTGGGTATTATGCCGTAGGTATTAAGCTTTGACCGAAATTTCTAGTTTTGCTTTTAGGTAAATATGTTCCAATATTAAAATAACTAAATATAGTACATGTTCCTTAGTCATATAAATATGGTACTCTTTATGTTTACGTACTTTTAGTATTTGTCATATTTCACTTTATAAGAGTCGGTTTAATTAATTTTTTGAAGTCAAACTGAATTAGATTAATTTTATATTTGTAATATTAATACGATGAGAAATACATCTTAAAATGTTTGTCAATGTTCATATAGTTTGATTTTTGATAAGCAGAACGTGACAAGTAAAAATGAACGGAGAAGGAAATAAACTTGGATTAATGAACTTCATGGAAATTGATGAATCAACTATCAAGACTACTCCTTTGAGAATTTGTGCTGGAAAATGAAGCATGGAATTAGAAAATAATACCTTCTCAATACGGTCATCTAGTAGGAAGATTCAAACTAGAAGATTCAAGTACCCCACCACCATTAATATAGCCAACAAAAATCATTAATATATAAAACAACCGCTCCAATTCCCCCCTACCCCACCCCACCCCCACACCCACACACCGTTATATATGAGCTGTTAATTTGGACGAATAACTGAAGTGAATACAAAAATAACTGAGCTGTTTTAAAATAAGTAGACTTGTAAAATTTATTAACTTAGGGCTTGACTTATACAAGCCATCCCAAAATTGGCTATCTATGTACTTAGCACCATTTTAATCCGTTCAAATTTGAATCAATTGTCCTATTTGAATATAAACATCATAAAACACATTTCAATTGTTCAATATATCCTAATAATGCATATGTAATGTAACTAGTACTATGGGGGAAAAGAAAATTTACTTACATTTTACCTACTATAAAAACAGAGATTTTTTCAATTAAAATATGAATAGTCCAGGAATAATGTACTTGTCACTACTATCAACATCCACCAATTAAGTTGGAATATTAAAAGAGTTATACTATAGTGTATAATACTATATGAATTTGTTCCAAATAATAACCGATGGTCGGCACGTTACAATAATTGTTTTAAATAATCTTTAGTCAACAAATTATAAAAGCATAAGCACTGATGCAATATGAATGAACACACGTATGAAATCATACGTAGGTGGATTCAGAAATTGAAATTTTTATGAAGTTTTATAGTAATTTTAACTCAATAAATACTACTAATTAAGCTTACAGTCAAACATTTATAAATATTTGATAAATATGCGGGAAAAGAATCAAATATACTCGAACTATTCAAAATGAGTCAGTTTTATTGTAAAAATATCCCCCAACTATCAAAACAACTCAACCTACTAACGGTTGCTAATAAAAAAAATATTGGGGTGGAGATTGGAGGTTGAATGTATGATACATATAATAACATATAAAAAAAAACAAGTAGTAGTATATATAAACACTTCTCATTTTAATAAATAAAAAAGATTGACATATAACCTCTTTTTTTTCCCTTGTGACTCCTTATACATTAGGTAAGAGTGTTTATTTTTAAATATGATATCGTGTATCTTTTCTTATATAACTATTTAAATTTTATATTATTATATTAATTATAATAGATTTATTTTATCAACTCTAAGAATGATACGATAAAAGAGATCAAATTCAATTATATTTGGACACATTATATTACTTATTATACTTTTAAGTCATCTATAAAATTGACTTTTTTTTTAGTCCAGCCTAGGAGCACCCACATTTTTGCTCCTTTGGTGACTCGAACTCACAACCTTAGGGTTGAAAGTGAGAAGTTCTTACCATCCGAGCAACTCCCTCTAGTCAAAACTAACTCATTTTGAATAGTTCCAAAGTATATTTGATCTTTTTCCCTACCTATGCAGGATCGAGCACAAAAGTTACTAAGTTCACGTGAACTCACATATTATATTGTAGATCTACATGCCTCTACCAAAGTAGGAAAAAAAATATGATAATAGAGGAATCAAAATCTACAAAAATATTTCCAAAGTCAATTATGCTAAACAAAATACAATTTGTACAGTCTCAAGTCTTGATCAAGAAAAGCTTACATTCAACTTATTTGTTTGTCATTAAGTTTAAGTAGTTAATATGTCACTTTCTATAGTCTTAAATTACTTGTCATGTAGCTATGAAATTTCTAGGAAATTTAATTTGATTCTCCAATCTATTCTAATTCAGAACAAAAGCTTTAAAGCTAAAACGCCTAAATCTCCCTGAATAGTCTATCAACACAAACACAAAAATGTATGATAGTTCTCTCTTTGGCCTCTTGCAAATGCTATACGAGACACTAAATAAAGAGGCGAAATTCCTGTCAAATGTAAGCAATCAAATTCAAGACATTCGCGCTGAAATAAATCGAATACAATGCTTCTTACAAGATGCAGATGCTAAAAAACCTGAGTATGAGACTGTTCGTAACTGGATTGCAGATATCAGAGAAGTTGCTTACGATGTAGAAAATATCCTCGAGAAGTATATGCATAAAGTTGCATTGAGGAAGGATCGATCGTTGTGGAAGGAGAATATAAGTTTACATAACATAGGCATGGAGACAAAAGATGTTATATCCAGAATTGATAACATAAAAAGATGTATGAAAACTTATGTTGATACAGGCATAAGAGCTATATGTCTAGGGGATACCACGTCGGAGAGAAGTCAATGGTTAACGAGATCTTACTCTCATCTTGTTGACGAAGACTTTGTTGGATTAGTAGAAGAGGTGAATAAGTTGGTTGATGAGTTGATCAATGAAGAAAATGATGAGTTTTATGTAGTTTTTGCGATATGTGGAATGGGAGGTCTTGGTAAAACAACACTTGCTCGGAAGGCTTATCGTCATGGTGATGTACAAAGTCATTTCCAGGCTTTCGCGTGGGCTAGTATCTCGAGACAATGGCAAGCAAGAGATGTACTGCTGAGCATCCTCATGAAACTTGAACCTGAAAACAGAACAAGGATTAATATGATGATGGATGATGAGCTTGTTAAGTCACTTTACAATGTTCAGCAGAGGAAGAAATGCCTTATTGTGTTGGATGATATTTGGTCTACAGATTTCTGGAATAGCGTAAAACATGCTTTTCCGAAGGGGAAAGGGAGTCGAAGCAAGATTTTGCTCACAACGCGCAAGAAGGACGTGTGTACACACATAGATCCAACTTGTTTCCTGTTTGAACCAAGATGTTTGGATGCTGAGGAGAGTTGGAAGTTACTTCATAAGAAAGCATTCCCCAGAGTGAACACTCCAGGTAATTTATCTTGAATTCAATGAACTCTGATTTCAATAATTTGGTCTAATAGGTGTAAAATCGTCTATAGTTGGCATCAGAAAAGGAAATAAGATTAGAAACTAATCGTCTATAATTGGCATAATACATAAACAGACACTGAAACTTGGCCTCACCTGGAAAGTAAGCACTCAACTTTTGAGAGTGCACATCTAGATACTTCAATTTGGTGTCAACGGGCAACTGAACACTCCAACTCGTCCCAACTGTAACTCGTGGTCACCCGATGTTGAGGTGGGATGTAAATTTTGGAGGTGTCTAGATGATCATTTTGTAACTTGGAGTGTTCAACTAACATAGTGGAGACGAGTTGAGGTGTCTAGATGTGTATATTGAAAGTTGGAGTACTTACTTGTCAGCTGACCTCAAGTTTAAGTGTTTGTGTCTCGTGGACACCAGATGTTGACGTGACACATAAATTTTAGAAGTGTCTAGATAATCATTTTGTAACTTAGAGTGTTAAAGTGACATAGTGGAGACGAGTTGAGGTGTCTAGATGTGCATACTTAAAGTTGGGAGGGCTTACTTTCTACTTTATAGCTGAGGTCAAGTTTGAGTGTATGTTTGTGCATTATGCCTTCATTTTTCTAAAAGCACAAAACTTGGGGTATTGCTTATTGAAGATATATGTTTATAACATAACTGCTACTCAGCGCGAAATGAAAATTCTCCTTGTTTTTGTGTAGATTTAAAGATTGATTTGGAGTTGGAGAGGCTTGGAAAGGAAATGGTCATAAAATGCGGAGGCTTGCCTTTAGCCATTATTGTTCTTGCCGGACTCTTGGCTAGAAGACCTAAAATCGATGAGTGGAGAAGGACGTGCCAAAACCTTAACTTACACATGAGTGGTGAAAGTTTTGAACAAGATGGCGGAATTCATGGTGTCCTTGCTTTGAGTTACTACGACTTACCTTATCAGCTGAAGCCGTGTTTTTTGTACTTGGGTAACTTTCCTGAGGATCAAAAGATTTCTGCGCGGAGGTTGTATCAGCTATGGGCTGCTGAAGGTATCATATCATTGGAAGGTAACCAAGGAGAGGAGACAGCAATGATGGAGATAGGTGAACGTTATCTGCACGAGTTAGCTCAAAGGTACATGGTTCAGGTTCAACTAGAGGAAACAACTGGAAGGATCAAATCTTGTCGATTTCATGATCTCATGAGAGATACATGTTTGTCGAAAGCAAAGGAGGAAAACTTTCTCAAGACAGTTTCTCCTCAGCATTTGCATCAATCGATGCACTGCTCTACTTCAGCTACAGCAACATCAACACGTACTGTACGTAGAGTGTCTATCACAGTAGACAATGAAGTTCAGAACTATTTCTCTACTGATGATAAGTCATTTCAGCATGTGAGATCAGCTTTATTCTTTCCCATACAGACAGGACGCGAAGGCACAGAATATCCCCTGCCTTTATTCCAAGGTCTGTGCAATAACTTCTCAATGTTGAGAGTTTTGCATATTGAGAAGTTCACTTTTGTGGAAATTTTACCAAAAGCAATTGGTAATTTGGTGTACTTGAGATACCTGAGCTTAAGACATTCACACTTTCAAAAACTTTCGTCGTCTGTAGGTAATCTTAAGTACCTACAGACACTTGATTTGAGGGTGAATTTCTTCTCGTACTTAACTTTACCGAATACCATACAGAAGCTGCAAAACTTGAGGAATTTATATCTTCCTCCTTCACATCAACACACGTATAAGTTAGACCTGAGTCCGTTATGCCACTTGGAAATACTGAAGAACTTCGATACACAAGTTTCTCCTTTACGAGATCTTTTCAAGTTAACAAAACTTCAGAAACTATCAGCTGTTCTCTCATTGGAGTCGTACGAGATGGAAGAGATGATCAAACACCTCAACCTCAGATCAGGTAGACTCAGGGAAACATCTTTTCGCATTTACTACAGATTTCATTCAGAAAAAGAGGTAAACATTCTGAAGCTACTGTTAGGTTGTCACCATCTCCGGAAGCTAGATTTAATCGGACACATCACTCAGCTACCAGAACACCACTCATTTTCACAAAGCCTCACTAAGTTAACCTTGAGAAAGAGTGGACTTGAAGAAGACCCTATGGTTATTCTTCAAAAGCTGCCTAAGCTATTCTCCTTGTCATTACGTGGAAACGCGTTTATTGGAAAGGAAATGTGTTGTTCTCCACAAGGATTTCCACAACTCAAAACTCTTAAACTCCAGGGCCTACTAAATTTAGAAAGCTGGAGGGTGGAGACAGGGGCACTGCCAAATCTAGTTCATCTAGAAATCGACGAATGCAAGAAATTGGAGATGGTTCCTGAAGGATTGATATATCTAACTAAAATACAGGAGGTAATGATTATAAACATGCCAGACAACTTCAAAAACAGGCTGCAAGAGGTTCAAAGGGAAGAATATTACAAAGTTCAGTTCAGGAAAAATTTCGACACAAAGAAGATTTCAAAGATCAAATTCAAAATGCGAATATCAGGTACTTAGCAGTCCATTTCATTATAAGACTTAAACCGCGTACTCTAAGAAATGAATTATACCTTTATTGTTGAGTCTACGTGCCCGTATCTCGATAATTGATATATACATCACTTATTTTCCATGTCAGGACCGATGTTTGGCGGATTATTGCAGACCATTTATCCATCAACAGTACCAAAGGAATGGAAGATGTTATAAGGATTCACGGGGAAGATATTATCGATAAGGTTAGTAAACAAGACACTCATAAACTTGTCAATTTATTCATAACAAAGCACTAAAACTTCATTTACCTTCATCCTAAAAACGTCGTGGTTGCCCATCCATACTGTATACAATCTTCTGTGCAAAACATGCTTAGCTAGTTAGCTGTGCTGTCATTATGAAAAGAACAGGAATTAGCTAAACATTTTTTGCTAATACGTCGCTAAACAGAAATACTGCTCCTAGAATAACTACATCTGAATCTTAAGATAGTATCATGCCTAACACATTCGAAGTCATTTGTCATCAAAGAAGAGTCATTTTGACTAACACATGCTTCATGGAACTGATGTATACTACCGCGAAAACAACAAGACTGCTTACATTAGTTGTAACTGAAATCTGGATTTCTGTTAAAAGAAACATGATCAGATAGAAAACTATTTGGACTCACAACAACAACACCGACATACCTAGTGTAGTCCAGCACAATGTTTGGTTTTTGGAGGGGTAGAGTGTACGGAGACATTACTCCTACCTTAGAGGTAGGGAGTATGTTTCCAATAGAAGCTCGACTCAGGGAAAAACAGTCCAAAGCAAACCAGAAAAAGAAGTAACAGAAGTATAAGAATCAACAAATAATAACAAAACTACAAAACAACAATATTACGATAACATAAATCTAAGGACAAGAAACTACACGGGAAATAGTATGACTACTAATATGAATAGTATGATTATTATTAATATGAACGGACAACTAGAGAACACACTGCTACCTACTAACCTACTATCCTATTTCTTTATTCAGGTCATGCATGTATTTCAAGCTATCCTTAATTCAAAATTCGAGGGAAAGTTGAAGGCCTTGCTTCTCATATTTGCAAGGTTGTACAGTCTTAGTGAAAATTCTAGCACTGCCACTGTGTACAGACAAGAGACTCTACCTTTTGTGTATAGATGTTTGTTAGACTATTGAGGTATTGAGTCTTGTATCATGTTTGATAGTAACAAAAATGAGTGTACAATATTGGTTAAAATCTCTTTTTGTAAATTATGATTTTTCTTTAAAACTTTCTTGTTGCCACTTCTATTAGAGTAGTAATAATATAATTGTCATTAGTTTACTCCTTCTGCTTCTTCTTTTTTTTTTTGTATGATTAGTGTTTGAATGTGTACAAAATTTAAGAAATGAACAAATAACTATATTTGAAACAATATTAGTTTTCTCTCTGGTTTTTTTTGGTATGATATTAGTGTTTGAATGTGTACAAAAATTTAACAAATAATCAATAACTTTCAAACACAAACTAAATATGTTTAACATACCAAAAGTAACCTTAGTATCCTACTGGGTTTTCAGCATTTCATCTTAATTAGTATAAGAGCATGTGATAAATTATCGAATTCGAGTAGAGGCGAATTCAGAATTTGAAAGTTCTTTCGAGAGTCATGACTTTGAGCATATGCATATAATTTTATTAATAAAAATAATCATATAAATATTTTTTTTCTCAACAAAATTTGGACAAACCCTGATCTCTTACCGGCTCTAAGGCAGCAAATAAATCCAAATATTCTTACATCATGGAGCTAAGCAAACGTTACAGCTTCTTGAGAAGAAAAAAAATATTCAAAAAAAAGTCAGCAAATCAATGACACGTATGAAAGTACGTGTCAAAAATTATGAAACAAATGTCACTTGCTAGGTGTAAAATATTCATGCATGTAAATGCCACTTGTACTATATTTATAATTTGCAAAATGCTCTAACACATGCATTGTCACGAAAATCTTGAGTTACATCTCTTTTTTACAACTTCTCTTCACATTTTTTAGTCTAAAGTTTATTTTTGTCACACATTTGGTATTTTCTTTTAGAGTATTTTAAGTATAAGAGGGGGGAATTTGTGAATTTGTAGAGAGAAAATGGCAGTTGCTGGGGTTGATCGGAATGTGGCGTTGTCACCGGAGGCGCCGCTGGCTCCGGTGACGGTTGAACGGAAAGTTAGGACTGATTTGGAAACTTCTATTCCAAAGCCTTGTAAGTTTATTTTTCGGAAATTTTAGTTCAGTTGGTTGACTATCTAAATTTCACGTCTGGTTGGATTTTTCATACTGGATTTGTAATTAAAGATTTATCAAATGTAGGAAGTTGTTTCTTTTTAAAGAAATTGAAGTAAATAGATGAATTGAAAGAGCGTGATGATTGTGATCATGTGTTAGATCCCTATGCGGGATTTTGATTAGAGATCTCAAGTTTGAGTGTTACTGTGTTGGATCCCTATGCGGGCTCTTGATTAGAGATGTTGAGTTTGAATTTTTAGTAACAGAAAAAATCTTGATGCATGTCATGCCAACACTGCTAAAAATCGTTATTTTCTCATTGGAAAATATTCGGTGGTTGTTTTCATAGATATTTTAATTGAATCGGTAGGAAAAAATAATACTAATAATTTTTTCATACGAAAAATTAGCAAGCTCTCTATTATTTTTGTAAGAACATGCTTTTCACCATGCATTTTTTGGGTGAGTTTGTTCGGTGGGTGGGAAAATTATGATCCATAGTACAAATATTATTTAAGCGAGAATTTGTTTTTCACCATGCATTTTTCGTGTGAGTTGGTCCGGTGGAAATGTGTGAGAAAATCATGCTTTATAGCACAACTTTTATTTATTTGAGAATTTGTTTTCCATCATGCATTTCGTACGAGTAAATGAGTTGGTTCGGTGGGAAATGAGTTGGAAAATCACGATTTATAGCACAATTTTTTACTGATTTGCAGTAGGAGAAACCTTCGTTTCTAGTAGTTTAAATTCAGATTTAATTGGGTCCCACAACCTAAATGCAGTGTCCATCGTACCGACACCGGTTTTTTTGGAACCAAAAAGAATAGTCCGGACCCGGGCCATTGTACTTCTATATCAACAAAACAAAATGTAGCCTTATGGGAGTAGAGCTTCTGATTAGCAGTGGCGGAGCTAAGATTTTTAATAAGGAACCAAAAAGAATAGTCCGGACCCGGGCCATTGTACTTCTATATCAACAAAACAAAATGTAGCCTTATGGGAGTAGAGCTTCTGATTAGCAGTGGCGGAGCTAAGATTTTTAATAAGGGGTTCAAAATTTGAAGAACTAAACACACGAAGGGATGATTATATATACATAAATAGTAATATTTTCTGCCGAAGTGGTTCAGATGAACCACCCCCTAACAGAGGGCTGGCTCCGCCCCTGCATAAGTACTATTAATTGAAGGGATCAATTAATCGAAGTGCGCATGGATCGTTATATGTATCTCTCATCTTAGTATAGCAGTTAAGCCTTAACAGGAACATGTTGCATTTTAGTTGATTTATTTTCTTCAATTTTTTGCTAATTTTGCTCAAGGATTTTACAATATGATATTTAAATACATATGTGTTGTGCATATTTAGATTTGGCAAGGGGGTTGGTGGCTCCTGATATGGAGCACCCCCATGGAACTCCTGGTCATAGACACCACGGCATGAGCGTTCTTCAACAGCACGTCGCGTTCTTTGACCAGGATGAGAATGGCATTATCTACCCGTGGGAAACATACTCTGGTAATCAATTCCATTTCCGCTACTCGTATTATAAGCATTTTTATTTTTAATGTCAATCATAGGTAAATAATGAGTTTAAAGTTAGAAAAAAAAATAGATTGTAAGGTTACATTCTAATGTTATGTGATTACCTTAGACTTATCAAATATTTGATGTGAACCCATAGTTAAACATTACAACGAGCTCAATACTAAAAATCTTAAAAGTTGAATCCATTAAATTTAAATTTTGAACTGTTTTAAGTAGGTAAGGATAAGATTTATTGACTATTTTCGGAGGGAAAATGTGTCATCGGTAGCATTGACACTCGACATTTTATTATGTGCAATTCGACAAGTACTAGATGCGATCAAATTTTGATCCAACATGACGTATATAGTTCTTGTATATTTGGACTGAAAACTTCGTGCGATCCTTTTTCACCTCACTTTAAACAGGGCTACGTCAAATTGGCTTCAATATGATAGCATCTCTCATAATTGCCATCGTCATCAATGTTGGTTTGAGTTATCCTTCTTTGCCGGTAAGTTCCTGCTTCGAGTTATCGTACTTCAGTAATTTGCAAGTGAGTTGATCTCTTCTTAGAAGATCATTAAATCAAAAGAACATTGTTTTTGGTCCTTTTTGTTCCTCAAAATGGATTAGTATATTTGGTTAATAGGTTAATGAGCCGAGTTTCTATCCGAAACAATTTCTCTACCTAGGTAGATGTAAGATGTGTGTACGTCCTACCCTCTCTCGATCCTACGTATACAGATGTAATTTGTTGTGTGTATATGTTCTTCTTTCGTTGATATTCGATGTGATACAGGGGTGGATACCTTCTCCTTTCCTCCCAATATATATTTACAATATACATAAGTGCAAACATGGAAGTGATACTCACACCTATGACAGAGAGGGAAGGTTAGTATACTGATTCCCTTATTCCCTTTTAAGTCGGACACGATTCTCGACATCCTCGCCAAGTCAAATGGCAATTTTACCTTCTCTTATAGGTTCATGCCCGTGCATTTCGAGAACACTTTTAGCAAGTACGCTCGCACTCTGCCTGATAAGCTTACTCTTGGAGAACTCTGGGAAATGACCGAAGGCAACAGGGAGGCGTTCGACTTATTTGGCTGGTACCTAATTTAATTATCTATCAATCCAAACCCGAACGTCCCCCAAGTAATTTCTCTTAAGGCTTTCGACAATTGTAGGGTGGCGAGCAAAATGGAGTGGGGAATTCTGTATGTTCTCGCTAGAGATCAAGACGGTTTTCTATCGAAAGAAGCTATAAGGCGTTGTTTCGATGGAAGTTTGTTCGAGTATTGCGCCAAGATACAAATGGAAAATGAAGGATGGTTGAAGGAAGAATAGTTGGCAAGACTATTATAAAGCAACATTGTAATAAATAAGGCAATAATAGCCTTGAATTGAACTGGTATTTTGCGCATGTTAATTGCTAATAGTATCACCTGAATTGGCGTTAGAGTGCTACTAGTCGAATGTTCTTGTAACTGGTGTTCGATAGAATGCTACTAGTCGAATGTTCGTGTATTTTTACCAGTGTATTTTACCGGCCAGGTCTTTCGTAAGTCTTCGTACCAGAATCGAATCTCTGCAGTATCTGATCTTTGTAAAGCTTTTGTGTTTTGGTACGAATTAACAAAATTTATGTCCTGAATTTTGATTTACATGTCTCGAAAATTTAGTCTATCGAGCTATTAAGATTTTTCTATATCATATGTTTCATCATAATGCAACTAATTTTTCTAATGTTTTCGCCATTTTTAGCAAAGTCTATAATACATTCGTCCCCAATTTGGGGGGCTTTTGATGGAAGATATTTCGTTGTCGATTTGGGGTTAGAAGATATTGTTAAGGTTATATACCAACCAAGTAAATATGTGATTCTGCTCTAACATCTGGCTCTGATGAAAGATATTGTCGAGGTTATACATCAAGTACACACGTGACGTGATTCTACTCTGACAGAAGTGTGCGCAATTTAGCTCTGGTAAGATTTGTTTACATTTCACATTTGTTGTTGTAGTCAAGAACACATATGTTTGTAAAATGAAGTGTATATATATATAATTGACATCTACAAACACAACTTTGTTTGTTCAAGCTAGCAACTCATCAAACCTATAATTCAAAAAAATTCAAGAGATTTGACAAAGTATCAACTCTTTGTCAATACACATTTACAAAAATTTACATGTTCTCCTCTTCACTGTGAAGTTCCATTGAATAATTATTATTGACAATTTGTGTTAATTATATAGTATAGATTTACAAAATTTACATGTCCTCACCTGTGAAGAAGTTTCATTGAGTTAATTATTATACTAAACTTTATATGTCGAAATGTTAATTATTCCCTTTTATATAAATGGGACATTTTGGCTCTGCTACTTGAAAAAACTAAGCATAGTGTAAAAATCTGCCTGATGAAATCCAAGATTGGTGGACGACGAGGACTGAAATTATTTACACCAAAGGTATCTTATATGACTTCACCAGTTCTTCTTCTCGTGTAGATCGAACTTCAAAACACCAAAAAAAGAAAAAAACTTATTAGCGAAATGTTATATAGGTATCTCCAGGAAAGAATAGTTATTAAGTTCTTGAAGAGTACTTGTTCATCCGCGGAGTTTAGTGTAACTGTCCATCTGTACAATACAGAGGAGGGCAAATATCGTAGGGACTCGTAGATGAGTGACAATTCGAAGTGAAAATCCGTCCATTATTGTCATGTCCAGATGAAGTATTCATCATGTTAGGATCTTGATGATATGTAAAATTGAGTTTTACATCTTGATGATCATGTGTGATATCTTCATTTGTACCACATGACATTGTCTTAGCACTAGCTTCACCAAATTCATCGTTTTTTGCGAATCTTCCTCTTACTCTTGGTCTACTATCTGCTAAAGTTTTCCTGCATGCATACTAACACAATACGGACACATATATATACTGTCAGTGCATAAAACTTTATAAACATGTTTTATTTGTTGAGTTAAGGGGTAGACCTTGATTTTCTTGCTGAAATTCCTTTCGTTTCGTTTCTTCATGTATCTATGAATCTTCTCCCTCCTCTCCTCCGGCGTGCACTTAACAGCTTTATAAGTAGTATCTTCCAAATTTGTTATTTCTGATGCCAAAGGGTTAGTACTAACCAAATGTTGACTCTCATTGCTTAGTGCCTTCATCAATGAAAATTTTAAATGAATCAATACGATAAATTGTGTTTGAACTAGTTTTTGTCAGATTAAACCTACCTGAAGCTCGTCAGAAGTACAGTTATAGACTCGTGGCAAGGAATCAGGGCAGAATAGTCTACTACTATCTCCTTGAAAATCCATTTCTTGTACTGGTGGGAACTCTGTTCCGAAAAACAAGCTACCTCCCGGGGCAGCAGCAGCAGCAAGTATAGCTGAACATTCAGCATTAGGCATGTTGGTGTTTGTGTTTAAAGGTAAGTAACTCGCGAGTGAAGGATCAAGAAGGGGAGATGATGAAGATGTAGGAATGCGCATGTAAGAAGGTACAGAGGACAAAGAATCGTCTTCGTAGTAATGTCCTAATGGTGGCCCCATAAGTGGAACGATAGGGGGTTGATGATGATGATCATGATGATACTGTTGATGAAGGGATCCATCCGAAACATGATCTGTCATTTTCATATGTTGATCGTTGAGAGAATTGATATCGAATAAATCTTGATGTTGAGTATGAAGTAAATGATGTGGGATTGAGAAATTTCCATCTTGTGTGAATTGTATAGAAGCGGATATATCATTCTCGATTTGATCTTCTTGAGTATCAAACATGATCGAGAGATCGTTGTTGTTCATGTTGTTGTTGTTGTTG
>JAJOOF010063089.1:0-41169 GCA_029582545.1 Solanum lignicaule
ATGTCCGTTGTGCATATTTTCTTGCATGGTCTCCATACTTAGTACTTAATTGTGCTAACCCCTTTCTTTCGCTTTTTGACTAAAGTGTAGGGATTTGGTGATGGTGATATGTCATGGCTACTTGATAGGTTTTTAAGAGTTGAAGATGATGACTTGGTGAGTCCTCATAGATTCGAGGGCAATAACCGACATGTTCTTTTTTATGTCTCTCTAGTATTTGCTTAAGTTTTGAGTGGGCTTAGTCCCAATGTTATATTCAAGTATTAGATGGTTTTGAGACATATTGTATAAAGTCTAGAAAGTCTTCCTCTTGCTATTTATTGAAAGTATCTTCGTGTGTGAAGAAAGTTTTTAATTCCTTATGGTTTTGGTGTCTATGCGATGAATGAATGCTAAGAGGCTTGTATTAGACCTCTTTGAGGTCGAGTACGCCGGTTACGACTAGGGGGTGCTCCCGGGTCGTGACAGTCACAGTATAGTTCTTTTGAGCAACATTTAAAGCTTTTCTCGCATAGTATATAGGATGAAGAATCTTCTCTTGCCTCTACCCTTATACTACGCCAAGCGCTACTGCACTTGTATCACATATCACTTCGAACTGTTCTCCCCAATTCGGTGAAATAATGATACGTGCGGAAGTCAACTTCTCTTTAAACTCCCTAAATGCTCTCAGACAGGCATCATCTAAATCAAACTTAGACTCCTTCTTGAGTAGCTTGCACAAAGGGTGTGCAATTTTCGAGAAATCCTTTCTAAACCACATGTAGAAACCTACATGCCGTAGAAAACTTTGAACACCTTTATCGAAATGGGAGGTGGGAGTTTTTCCATTACCTTAAATTTAGCTCTATCAATTTCAATTCCTTTCTATGAAATCCGATGACCCAGAACTATACACTCTTTTAGCATAAAGTGACATTTTTCCTAGTTGAGCACAAGATTCCACTTTTCACACTGTTTCAACACCTCAGCCAAATGAGAAATCATCCATAAATACCTCTATCGTGTGCTCCGTCATAAAAAATATATAGACATACTGCAATACTTAAAGGTCGCCAGAGCATTACATAACCCAAACGACATTCTCTTGAACGCAAAAGTCCCATACGGACAAGTGAAAGTTGTCTTCTCTTGGTCCTCTGGAGGATATTTGATTGTAGCCCGAATACCCATCTAGAAAACAATACAAAGCCTTTCCAGCGACACGATCTAACATATGATCCATGAATGACATTGGAAAGTGGTATTTCTCAGTCAATTCTTTCAACTTGCGATAATCCATAGACACTCTTCAACCAATCACCGGCCTCATTGGAACAGTTCATTCTTAGCATTGGGAACCACAAGGATTCCTCCTTTCTTTGACATGCATTGAACTGGGAAAACCCTACTACTGTCAGCATTAGGATATATAACTCCCGCTTCTAACCACTTAATGATCTCTTTCTTCACAAACTTCTTGCATTGGGGGATTCAATCTTCATTGATGCTCAATACTTGGCTTGCTGTCTGGCATGAGTTGAATTTTGTGAGAACAAATGCCCGGTGGAATCCAAATAGTATCCACAATAGTCTATCCTATAGCCCTTTTAAATAGATTGAGAATGGATATCAAAGCCTCTATTTGCCCGTCACTCAAGTCAACATCAATTATAGCTGGCAAAGTTCTATTCTGGCCTAAAAATACATACTACAAGTGGGATGGAAGAACCCTAATCTCCAACTTAAGAGGCTCGTCAATGGATGGTCTTGCTGGAGGATTTTCTCCATTCTTCATGTCTAATTCCAGCCTCTTTGGCTTGTGAAGAAACTGAACCTACTTAAGTTCAACAACTACCTCATCATAATCATCAATACCATAACTGTCAAAATTCATATCACAGCTGCTAATGCCTCAACACCTAACCTATCTTTAACAGACACTTTTTGTTCTTGCTCAACAATATGATTTACTACCAACACCGATGGTAACACCTTAAAATCTAATAGACTGAGTAAGGGACTAGGTGAGAAGTCACTAGCCAAAGATTAGACCTTGAGTACCCTTTACAAAGACCCATACGGGCCATGAAGTGCACCACGAGTCATGTTGTAGCTTGTGGTGGCTCAAAGTAGCTAGACAAGTTGTGTTCACCTTCCATGACCACCAAGACGGCTCATCGTGGGGATCACCTGCCATGGTGATGAACGTGAAGGGCTAAGAAGTGTGAATGTTGAAGCAACCTCTTCCCACGAGCCATTGGACGGCTCGTGGAGTTGGGCGTGTAAGGTGAGGGGTCTAAGTGGTGATAAGACAAGCCACTGGTCAAGGAACATGTCTGCCACCGTGCCTCGTGGAAGCCTCAACGGCTCCTGAAGCCAAGCGTGAGAGGGGTCGACAATTTTTAATTAAGGGACACATCGGTCTTTTCTGAATTTCTTTAATTTACAACTAAGCCATTTTTCCCATGTTTGGGACTCCTACATAAATTATTTTAACCCCAATACTCACCATTTAAGTCATTATATTAAATTCACCAAATGAATTTGGTTCTTCCTCTCCACAATATTTTTCTCTTTAGAACTTGAAGAAGAAGAAAGGGTTGAAGGTAGGGTCAAGGTCAAGTCTCCATTCCTCAAGCATTGTGGGCTTTGATAGGAAGGTATGATAAATTTTCATCCATGGAATCCTTGCATCCCTAGAGACCTTAAGTTCTCCAAATTGAAAAGTAGAATTCCCCAATTTGAATTAAGGTTTCATCTAAGTTGTGGGTCTTTGTTAATGTTGATTCAATTGAGTGAATCATGATTAATTATGCATGAATTGAGTGTATTCTATGCTATTATGATGAATTTCCATGTACCCATGCATTACCCATGATTCTAAGTAGAAATTAATGTAAATGAGTTTTATGCTATGAAAGGAGAAATAATAGATTTAGATGTATTCTTATAGGATTGAAGGGGTACAACATGAATTGCTTTGAGATTGAAGCATATGTGTTGATTTATGATAAGAATGGCTTAGAGAGTGAAGCTTGTGTATTATTTATTGATTGTTGATGTGATTGTTGTTCAAGGGATTCTTCCAACATGATTTCCTTTATGAATGTATGAATGTGAAAAACTTTCTCACATTGAATGATTCTAGGTTGAAAGGTTTTCTCACCAAAAATGAATCTAAGTTAAAAGACTATGAAATTGATGAGGCTCGAGGCGATTACCCATGACCTCTAAATACGAATAAAATCTTAGGCGAGTACCCATATTCCTTAGAATTGAATATGAGGCGAGCAACCATATTCCTTAGAATAGAATAAGAGGCGACTACCCTTATTCCATGAAGTTGAACAAGAGGCGACTCCCCACATTCCTATTATGTAAGTAGAAAAGGGGCGACTACCCATGATCCTAAGTATAAATTGGGCTAGAAGTAACTACCCATCTTCCCAAAGGAAGAATGTTAAGAGGAAACTACCCAAGAACCTTTATAGTTAGGCAAGTGTCGACTCCCCATGTCTTTAAAAGTAATCTATAAGATATAAAAATGTTATGATGAATGATTAGCTTGGATTGTTGCTTGAATTACCTTCCATGATGAGTAAGACTAGAGGCGGTGACCCAAGTCTTGACTAAGGATGAGTTGAGGTTACTTCGAGAAGTACTCTTCATATGTTATGATCATTAATGATATGCATTGATTATGCTTTATGAGTTATGTTGTCTAATGATTACGATTATGTTATGTTATGTCTATGCAGCTTATCATATTTAGTACATTATTGTACTAACGCATACTCTTGCCTACATTTCTTATCCAAATATAGGGTCCGGTGATCTAGATTCTCATCCGCATGGCTAGGATCGTTAGTAGAAGCAAGACTTAAAGATTGGTGAGTCCTCATAGCATTCGAGGATTTGACCACTAATTTCCTTATGTTCTTTTATTTTAGTTCGTGAACATTGATGTATGGGTTGTGTCCCTAGATTCCATTATTGTAGATGGTTTTTTAGACAAATGTAATAGACTTCTCCTTTTGAAATGCCAACTTTGTTTGTGTTGAAAATGATTTAAATTCTCGTGAATTTCTATTATCTTGTTTATGAAAGCTAAGTGGATTATATGAGGTCCCTCGGGGTCTTGTACGCCATGTTACATCTACGGGGTACCCCTAGGTCATGACAAACTTGGTAATCAGAGCGCAAGGTTTAGAATGGTTCTAGGATGTCTAAAAATCACGTCAATAGAGTCTTCTTCACAAGTGTCAAGCCTGCGACATTTATGAATGAGAGGCTACAAGATGTTTAGGAAACTTCACTTCTTTCTTCACTCTAAGTGATGCGATAGAAATTTACTCTATAATGCTTCCCTCATATTCCTTACGCGATGGTCTACAAGATATAACTACTCAGAAGAGATTTTCTAGAAGGAATGAACGACAAAATGAGAGTCAAGAAGCTCCTCCACAAGCTCCTCAAGCTCCGACGTACTCGTTGGTCGAGCAAGTGACTAATGTTGAGTATGGCACTGCTTTTCATGTGTTAGCTCAAGCAGTGACGGCCCAAGCCAATAGAGAGGTTGCGGTCCCCGTGAACCCAAATGTCGGTACGACGGGATCTAAATTGAGGGATTTTACTAGGATGAATCCTCTGGAATTGTTTGATTGTAATCTTGAGGAAGACCCTCATGAGTTCATCGATGAGGTTTACAGGGTGTTAGCTATTATAGGAGTGACGCCAATGGAGAAAGTGGAGCTGGCTGCTTATGAACTTAAGGGTTTTGCTCAAATTTGGTTCAACCAATGGAAGGAAGCAAGACCGGTAGATGCGGGTCCAATAGAATGGTTCACGTCTGCTTTTCATGATAGGTTCTTTCCTCTAGAGATGAGGGAGGTTAAGGATCTTGAGTTTTTCAATCTCCAAAAAGGGAACATGAGTGTGAAATAATATGCTTTGAGGTTCACACAGTTGTCGAATTATGTTGCCTTTATAGTGGTAGACTCTAGGGTTTGAATGAGCATGTTTGTTTCAAGAGTATCCAAATAGGTTATGAAAGAATGTCGACCACTATGATTTTCCATGAAATGGATATTTCTAGCCTTATGATTCATGGTTAACAAATTGAAGAGGAAAAGCTTAAGGAGAAGTCTAGGGAACTAAAGAGGGCAAGAACTGATGATGGTAACTCTTCATACTCTAGGTCCAGTGGATGTGGTCGTTCAAGGTTTCGATAAAGTTTTTCCGAACGAGGTTCTTCTAATATTCCTCCAAGATTCAACAATGATAGGGTGTCTAACCCAAGCCTCAAGGACAAAATAGTAGTGGTTCTATATTGCCTACTTGTGCTAAGTGTTGAAGAAATATTGAGGGTAAATGTCTAGCGAATTCCAATGCTTACCATGGTTGTGGTAAGACAAACCACAAGAAAAGGAATTGTCCTTTAGTTTCCAAGAATGAAGGAGATAGTCATTGTAGGGCTCAACCCTATCCTTCTTCCGGTCAGAGTGGTTTGGGTTTGAATGCTTCTAAGTAAAATAAGTTCTATGCACTTCAAACTCGTGGTGAACAAAAGGGTTCTCCCGATGTGGTTACCGATATATTGAAAGTTTTCCAACTTGATGTTTATGTTTTACATTATCCTGATGCTACCTTGTATTTTTGATGCCATATGTGGCTATGAGATTTGATGTTCTCCCAGATGTGTTGTTAGCTCCTTTTTATGTTTCTACCCCTGTTGGTGATTCTATTTTGGTTAAGAGGGTCTATAGAAGTTTTCCCATCTCCTTATCCCATTGAGTTACTCTTGTCGATTTGGTAGAGCTTGATATGCTAGATTTTGATGTTATCATTGGTATGGATTGGCTGCACTCTTATTATGCCTCTATTGATTATAGAACCCATGTAGTCAAGTCTCTGTTTCCGAATGAGCCTATTCTAGAATGGAACGGGGAAATTCCATGCCTAAGGGTCAATTTATTTCGTTCCTTAAAGCTAGAAGGATGATTTCTAAGGGTTGCATTTACCGTTTAGTTAGTGTGAGGGATGAGGATTTTGGAACCCCTATTATTGAGTCGGTACCCATTGTGAATTAGTTTCCAGATGACCTACCCGGTATTTCTCCCGAAAGAGAAATAGACTTCGGTATTGACCTTCTCCTAGCTACGCAACCTATTTCTATTCCTCCTTATAGAATGGCTCCGGTAGAACTTAAGGAGTTGAAAGAACAATTGAAAGACTTGTTGGAAAAGGGTTTCATCCCACCAATTATATCCTCATGGGGTTCTCCAGTTTTATTTGTTAGAAAGAAGGACGGTTCTCTCCGAATGTGTATAGACTACTTGCAATTGAATAAGGTTATAGTTAAGAATAAGTATTTTCTTCCAAGGATAGATGATTTGTTTGACCAACTTAAAGGAGCAAGTTACTTTTCTAAGATTGACCTCCGGTCGAGTTATCACCAATTTAGGGTGAAGGAAGAAGATATTCCAAAAATTACTTTTAGAACCCGATATGGTCATTTTAAATTTTGTGTATGTCTTTTAATTTGACTAATGAACCAACGATATTTATGGATTTGATTAAAAGGGTGCTTAGACAATACCTTGATATATTTGTAATTCTGTTCATTGATGATATATTGATTATTCAATAAGTGAGGATGATCACATCAATCATTTAAGGAATATGTTGCAAATCCTTAAGGAACGACAACTCTTTGCAATGTTTAGCAAATATGAATTTTGGCTAAGATCCGTGGCTTTTATAGGTCATATTGTTTCAATTAAGGGTATTAAGGTAGATCATATAAAGACAGATACGGTCTAGAGTTGGCGTAGACCTCTATCCCCCTCGAGTATTAGAAGCTTCTTAGGTTTGGTTGGTTACAATAGAAGGTTTGTTGAGGGGTTTTCTACGATTGCCTCTCCATTGACAACATTAACTCAGAAGACAGCTATGTTCATATAGTCCAAAGCTTGTGAAAAGAGTTTTCAAGAATTAAAGGGTAGACTTACTTCTTCTTTGATTTTGACCTTATCGAAGGGACGGTTGGTTTGAATTAGCGGCAGGTGTTTTTACCTTAAAGATTTGGAGGCATTATTTGTATGGTGTTCATATTGTTGTTTTTAGTGACCACAAGAGTTTGCAATAGGTGTTTAACCAAAAAGATCTTAATCATCGCCAAAGAAGGTGGCTTGAGTTATTGAAAGATTATGATATGAGTGTTCTCTATCACCTCAATAACGCGAATGTGGTGGAAGATGCTCTTAATTGGTTATATATGTCTAGTGTTGCTCATATTGAATATGATAGAAAAATGTTGGTTCGAGATGTTCATAGATTGGCTCGGATGGGTGTTCAGTTAGTAGACTCTACCACGGATGGTTATATGGTTCATAACGGTTCAAAACCATCTTTTGTGACAGATGTGAAAGCCAAGAAATGTCTCGATCCGACTTTAGTTGAATTGAAAGAAGTGGTGCTTAGAAATTCCATAGAGTCTTTCTCCTAAGGGGGTGATGGTGTACTTAGATATCCAGGTCTTTTGTGTGTTCCTAATGTTGATGAATTGAGGGAATAGATCTTATAAAAAGCCCATAGTTCTCCGTATTCCATTCACCCAGGAGCCACCAAGATGTAACTTGATTTGCGGGCTCTATTGGTAGAATGTGATGAAGAAGGATATTGCGGAGTTTGTGGCTAAATGTCGTAATTATCAACAAGTGAAAGTTGAGCATCAAAAATCGGGATGTTTGTCACAAGGCATTAGTGTTCTTACTTGGAAGTGTAAAATTTGAATATGGACTTCAGAGTAGGGTTGTCACGTACTCGGCAACAATATGATTCGATTTGGGTTATAGTAGACCGAATGACAAAATTGACTCATTTCATTCCCCTCGAGATTTCGTATATGGTGGGAGACTACGCCAAGTTATACTTAAGGGAAATGGTAAGGCTGCATGGAGTGCCCTTGTCCATTATCTCCGATAGAGGTACCTAATTCACTTCTCAGTTTTGGAAATATTTTGAAAAGGGCCTTGGTACTCGTGTTAAGCTTAGCAAGTCCTTTAATCCCCAAACAGATGGGAAAGTGGAGCGTACTATCCAAACTTTAGAAGATATGTTAAGAGATTGTGTGATTGACTTCAAGGGTAATTGGGATGATCATTTGCCTTTTATTGAATCTGCCTATAACAATAGTTGTCACTTAAGTATTGGTATGGCTCCATATGAAGCAATATATGGTAGGATTTGTAGATTTCCTATAGCCTGCTTTGAGGTGGGTGAGGTAGCCCTAATAGATCCCGAATTGGTACTTGAGGCTATAGAGAAACTTCAACTTATTAGAGAGGGGTTGAGAACGACCCAAAGTCGACAAAAGTCATATGCCGATGTTAGAAGAAGAGATCTTGAACTTGATGTGCATGATTGGATTTACTTGAAAATCTCTCCCATTAAGGGTTTAATAAGGTTTGGTAAGAAAGGGAAGCTTAGTCCCCATTTTGTAGGCCTATATCCAATTTTGAGATGTGTTGGTAAGGTTGCTTATGAACTTGATTTGCCAAATGAGTTGGCATCGGTGCATCCGGTTTTCCATATATTAATTTTAAAGAAATGTTTTGGAGATTTGACATCTATAGTTCCCTTAGATGGTTTGGGAGTTAAAGAGAATCTTTTTTATGAAGAAGTTCCGGTTGATATTTTTGATCGGCAAGTCAAGAAGTTGAGAAACAAGGAAGTTGATTTCGTGAAAGTGTTATGGAGGAATCATCAGTTTAGGGTGATACTTGGGAGGCCGAGGCCGATATGATGTCCCGATATCCTCAATTTTTTCCTTCTACTCCTACTCTAGCTTGAGGTATTAAATTCCTCATGGTTTACAATTTTGGTGTCATGTGTGTTTTAGATGTTCCCATGATTTCCTTATTAAGCATGTTCATGAAAAGCTTAAGTTTTTAGAAGATGAGTCAACTTGATTGATTTCTACTTGTTTATGTGCATTTGAGAATGAATTGCATATAGACCATATGATATGATGCTTTCAACATGTTATAACTTGGAGTTGATGTTTCCTCCTCGGATATATGCATTTCATTATGATTTGCATATGAGTTTCTTGATATGAATATATGAGTATGTTTAGCCTTGAGTTGAGGTTTCCTACTTGGATATGTGCATATATGTGATTGTATGCATGAGGGGGTGCTAATTTTGAGTCTTTTCATTGATAGGGTTTCTAGAATCCCATTCGAGAATGAATGTACCCAAATGCGAGATAATGTAACACCTCAGAATCTAGTAGACTAAGTAAGGGACTAGGTGACAAGTCACTAGCCAAAGATTTGACCATGAGCACCCTTCACGAGGACCCATATAGGTCGTGAAGGGCACCATGATTCGTGGTGTAGCTCGTGGTGGCTCACAGTAGTTAGCCAAGTTTGTTCACCTTCCACGACTACTAAGACGGCTCGTGGTGTCGTGGTGATAAACATGAAGGGCTAGGCAGTGTGCATGTTTATAAAGGCTCCTCCTATGAGCCACATGACAGATGGTAAAGTCCTTGACGACTTTTCGAGGTGGGCGTGCAAGGTAAGAGGTCTAAGTGGTGGCAATCCAAGCCACTGGTCAAGGACCGCGGTTCATGGAAGCCTCAATGGCTCGTTAAGCCAAGCGTTAGAGGGATCAATAGTTTTAAATTAAGGGGCACATGGGTCTTTTTCAGATTTCATTAAATTAAAACTAAGTCATTTTTCCTAAGTCTAGGACTCCTATATAAGTGATTTTAACCCAAAAACTCACCCATTAAAGTCATTCTATTAAATTCACCAAAAATAATTGGGTTCTTTCTCTCCACAATATTTCTCTCTATAGAACTTGAAGAAGAAGAAAAAGTTGAAGCTAGGGTCAAGGTCAAGTCTCCAGTCCTCAAGCATTTGTGGGCTTTGCTAGCAAGGTATGGTAGCTTTTCATTCATGGAATCCTTGCATCCATGGAGCCCCTAAGTTCTCCCAATTGAAAAGTAGAATTCCCCAATTTGAATTAGGGATTTCTTCTAAGTTGTGGCTCTTTGTAAATGTTGATTGAATTGAGTGAATCATGATTGATTATGTGTGAATTGAGTGGATTCTATGCTTTTATGATTAATTTACATGTATGTATGCCTAACCCATGATTTTTAGTAGAAATTGATGTAAACGGGTTTTATTCTATGAAAGGAGAAATTAAGGATTTAGATTTATTCTTATAGGATTGATAAGGTACATTATGAATTGCTTTGTGATGAAGCATATGTGATGATTTATGATAAGAATGGCTTTTAGAGTGAAGCTTATGTATTAGTTATTGATTGTTGATGTGATTGTTGTGGAATGGATTGTTTCCAAATGATTTCCTTTTTGTATGTATGAATGTGAAAGGCTTTCTCACATCGAATGATTCTAAGTTGAAAGTCTTGCTCACCTAAAATAAATCTAAGTTAAAAGAGTATGAAATTGATAAGGCTAGAGGAAATTACCCTTGACCTCTAAAAGAAAATAGAATATGAGGTGAGTACCCATATTCCTTATAATTGAATATGAGGCGAGCACCCATATTCGTTAGAATAGAATAAGAGGTGACTACCTTTATTCCATGAAGTTGAACAAGTGGTGACTCCCCACATTCCTATTATATAGCTGGACAAGGGGCGACTATCCCTGATCCTAAGTATAAATTTGGCTAGAGGCGACTACTCATGAAACCAAAGTAAGATGGATAAGAGGTGACTACCAATAATCCTTTATAGTTAGGCAAGTAGCAACTCCCCATGACTTTAAATGTAAATTATAAGATGTAAAAATGCTATGATGAATGATTAGCTTGGATTATTGCTTGAATTGCATTCCATGATGCGTAAGACTATGGCCGGTGACCCAAGTCCTTACTAAGGATGAGTTGAGGCTACTTCAAGAAGTACTCCTCATATGTTATGATGAATTATGATGTGCATTGATTATGCTTTATGACCTATGTTGTCTAATTCTTACGATTATATTATTTTATGCTTATGCAAGTTATCATGTTTAGTACATTATTGTACTAACGTATACTTTGTCCTACATTTCTTATCCTAATGTAGGGTCCGACGATCTCGTTTCTCATCCCCGTGGCTAGGATCCTTAGTAGAAGAAATACTTAAAGATTGGTGAGTCTGCATAGCATTCGAGGATTTGACCACTATATTATTGTGTTCTTTTATTTTAGTTCTTGAACATTGTTGTATGGGCAGTGTCCCAAGATTCTATTGTTGTATATTTGTTTGAGACAAGTGTAATAGACTTCTGCTTTTGAAATCCAAACATTGATTGTGTTGAAAATGATTTAAATTCTCATGAATTTCTGTTATCTTGTTTATAAAAGCTAAGTGGCTTGTATGAGGCCTCTTAGGGTCTTGTACTCCATGTTACATCTAAGGGGTACCCCTGGGTTGTCACACTGACTTAAGATCACTTTCATGCTTCATAGACCGACATATATTAAAAATTACCATTGAGAAACAAAGCAAGGACTCTAATAGACAAAAATTATAGCACCCCGTATCCAAAACAGACCTCATTGCATATTTCCAGTAGTTGCAGGTGCGACTCACGGTCGCCACCCACAGACCGTAGGGTGACCGTAGGGTGACCGAAGGTCCGTGCTGGTGGCCCGTGGTTTGTATCTGCAACCCCTCCCCAGAACCCTAGAGAAAATTTTGCTAAGTGTTGACCCACAGTCAGACCTACGGTCTGTAGGCTAGGCCATAGTTCGTGGTCCCGCTCCGTGGATCAATGCCCCAAAAGACCCATGAATTTTTTGCCAAGTCCAGACCTACGGACCGTAGGTCAGACCATGGTCTATGGTCCAGGGCTTTAGGTCGGACCCCCAAATATTCAACTACCAGTTGTGACTGACAATTCACAAGACCATTTGTCAATCGACGGTTCCTCAATCACTCCGACAGTAGTTAAGTCAAGGTCTTTTGGTCTTTTCCTATTTCGTTGGACCCCTAATATACATCGTTTTAACCCTAAATTATGAGGTTTTAGTCAGTTTAAGCATAGAAAAATAACTAGAACTTACCTTAGTCAAAACTATTAATCAAAACTTAGAAAAATTATAGCGTAAGAGGAGAAAAGAGGTCAAGAACCCTAGTTCAAGAACGCAGCAAGATTCCATCAATTCCAGCCCCGAAATTGAAAGATTTCTCCGTGGAATTCGTAACTAGGTAAGTGGGATTTTACTAGTGGGTTCCTTTCACCTATTAAGTCCCTAGTTTTCAGTCAGTTTATTGATTCCCTTATTATGACTAGACCTAGGGTTTCTTGAATGCTAGAATCATTAGGTTCTTAGCTGTTAGAATAATCCCAATCGGATTAGTATGTTAATATTCAGTCTACAGCATGAATTTCAGAACCCTAGCTATGTAGTTCTTTAATTCTTGAATTACACATGCTAGGCTATATAGTTCAGTCATTTCAGATAGACATGCCTCAGTGTTCAATGTGTCAATATCAGTTATTTATGCGCATTCTCAGTTTGCAATTCATTTTGAGCTATACAGTATATCATAGAAATTCAATCATAATGTGTCAATCAATTAATCTATTGGGAATAGCATAATACCGAGTGGGACTAGGGTCAGTCACCCATATAGTCCCAGAACTACGAGCCACGTAGGTTATAAGTCCCCTCTGTGGGCATCATTTCAATGATCACGCCAGCATGCCTCTATACCTTTGGCCGGGTGTATTGGGTCCTCCTAATCAGGGGTATACATCGTACTCCGCATTTAGCTCATCTGATTTTATCATCGGTTATTACTAGCTCCCATAGTTCAGTCAGATTCCATTGCATTGACCACATTTCAGTACAGTCAGTAGTCAGTCTTAGCATGTTATAAATTGGTCATTGCATTTAGTTAGCTCAGTATCTATATCATGTTTAGATTATATTATTGCTTTATTTCCCTATTCAGTTATGATGTTATTTCAGCTTTACTCTATCCTGCATGCTCAGTACCTTTCAAGTACTGATGCATATTCTGCGCTACATCTTCTTGTGATGTAGGTTTAGATTCTCAGTATCCAGATCACTCTTAGATCGGTTCCCGATCGCTAGTTCAGCAGCATCAATGGCGCGTCCTCATTCTTCTAGGACAACAGTCATGTTATCTTTCATTATTTCAGTCTTTTAGTTTCACTTTTTGTAGACTTAGCTGGGGCATGTCCCAGCACTTCTACTCAGTTAGAGGCTATTTTCTGACATAGTTAGATTCCGCTTAGTATTTGAGTTTGATGTTTCTTTTGTTTTAAACTCTCAGACTTGATATTTATTTTAGTAAATGGGTATTCCCCATCATTTCAGATTTACTAATTATTAGCTTCCGCAAAAGTTTTATTTCTCAGTTTATCTTTAGTATGCTCGTGATTATGCCAGTAGGGTTAGCTTGGGTTCACTTGTGATCCCAGGTCCCGTGTCTGCGTCTTAGGGGTAGCTCGGGGAGTTACAAACTTGGTATTGGAGAACTAGGTTTAAGAGTCTGAGGATGTCTAAAAAGCCGCACTAAGTTCTTTTCATGGGTGTGAAGTGCACCACATCTAATGACAGGGAAGCTACAGAGTGTTTTAGTAAAAATATTCATTTTCTTTTTACTCTTATTGTGCATAAGGTATGATCTAATTCCTTTCTAACTTGACGTTTTACATTTCCGTGATCATGCCTCTCGTAGAGCTAACGCGAGAATTGCGAATGCCAGGAATGCAAATGAAGATCCTCCTATCCCAGATCAAGAAGTCTCGAATATAGACTTTAGGAGCGCCATTCAGATGTTGGCTCAGAATGTGCCCAACCAGAATAACTAGCAAGCTCCAGTTCCAGAAAACGCTAATGTTGGTTCAGCTGCAGCCAGAGTGAGAGATTTGATAGGATGAATCCTCCAGAGTTCTTAGAATCACAGGTTGGAGACGATTCCTAAAACTTCATTGAAGAGGTCAAGAAGATCTTTGAAGTGATGCAGGTAACTGGGAATGATCAGGTTTAGTTAGGATCTTACCAACTTAAAAATGTAGCTCATATCTGGTATACTCTGTGGAAGGAGAACAGGGTTACAAATGCAGCTCCTATCACTTGGGATTGCTTTAGTGAAACCTTCCTAGACCGGTTTTTCCCAAGAGAGCTAAGGGAGGCGAAAACTCAGGAATTTATGAAATTAAGGCAAGGTAGACTGACAGTCCAAGAGTAATGGGCTCAAGTTTACCCAACTCTCCAAGTATGCTTCTCACATGGTTGCTTATTCTAGGGCTTAGATGAATAAGTCTCTATATGGAGTGTCAGACTTGGTGAAGACACAGTGTAGAAATTCTATGTTGCTGGAAAATATGAGCATCTCTAGGCTCGTGACTCATGCTTAGCAGGTTGGGGGTGATAAGCTTAGAGAATAGGCTAAGGAGAACAAGTAGGCTAGGACCAGAAACAATGACTACTTTAAGCAGAAATCGGGTGGTGGAAATTGCTCGCAGGGTCAGCAGAAATTTTCAACTCCACCACCTACATTAGCTAGTATTCCATCCTCCAAGTTCAGAAAAGATCCGAAAGGTAGGGCATCAGGATCTAAGTCTTAGGGAAGTGTTTATGGAACCAAAACCTACCCAACTTGCCCTATGTGTGGTAAGAACCAACCAGGCGAGTGCTGATGCTTATCATGACCAATGACACTAACCAATGGTATAAGTGTCTACGATCATCGATAATATAGTAACCCAACTAAATGTTGGGGTCATGTCCTAAGAGAGTGCTTTTGAGAATTGATAGAAAAATAAAATTTATCTCTAACTAGTCATAGCTAAAGACATTAACGAGTAAAAACATAGTAAATTAAAGGGGGTGACACAAACGTGTCAAATATCAATTGGAGTTTTTGTCACAAGTAGTAAAAACAACCAAAATAACGAGAAAATCAAGTATGGGGAAAAGTTCTTGGGGTGTGACCGCAATACAATTTGAGATAAATCGTTGTGTACATGCTTTCGATAGGAAATTTACAAGATAATAGTGACTAGGCTAAGCTTTAGATGGAAATAAGTTCCTTCTTGGGCAACTTACCTCGTTTCAAATGTGTTCCTCTCTGACACCCATTTGTCGTATGAAGGCCGGCCTACGCCTTACTCCACTCACTCTCTCGAGCTGAATGTTAGGATATGGGACTAGGGCTCACCCTCTCGGGCTGAAACTAATGTCGACCCACTCCTTAGGCCATCAATCTAGCGATCTTGGTTTCGCGACCTCTCTCTTGAGCAAGCCGAAAACACATGCGTGGTTTTGTATTTGGTACTACAAACCCATTAAATTAAACCACAACCACTAGGTGAAATCACCATTAAAGTACATCTAACCTATCAACAAACAAGACCCAACAATTATATCAAGACATATTTGCTAAATCACACCCCAAGAATGGGGTTTTTAGCCACACATCAAGAAATTAAAAAATACACCTAAAACGATACTAATATCAAATGGGTATAATGAATTAAACCTTGATTTAAGAAAAGGAAGAAGAATGGAGAAGACCCAATTCCAACTTAGGGAAGATGAAATTCTTCTTTCTTCAAGTTTCCCAAAAAACCCTGTCCAAACTTGAGAGAACATATCCCAAAAAATTACAATTCTATTGTGAAAATTATAATAATAATTCCACTTTCCTAAAATTAATAAAGAGTTTAGTATTTATAGACTTCAGAAATTAGTGATGGCGGATCGCTCGACGAGGTTAGTCGAGGCCGCCGAATAACTCGGTGACTCGCCCTTCTCCTGTCTCATCGTCGTTTCGTGCTTGCCAACAGTATCTTCACGTTTTGGACCATTGGGTGGTATAGTACTGCTTCGTGGAACTATTCGGCGAAGCGCTGACTACTCCTTTCATCGCATTTTTTATCCTTCTCCTTAAGGGCTTCGCGTACTGGAACAAAGGGCGGAGTGCGTCCCTTCGGCGAATCACCAAGCGTGCTTGGCGATGTTCAGGCTTCAGCTTCTTCGTTCTTTTCAGTCTTTTTGTTCCTTTTTGTGCCTAAGTGTCCATGCTTCCACTAAAACTTCTAATACCTGAAACTTAAGAGTTTTCATCAGATATTGAGACAAAATAAGCATTTCAGGACACTATTTCTATCAAAATAAAGCCCTAAATGAGTCCAATTTGTGGACTCATCAATACCCCAAACTTAAACTTTTCCTTGCCCTTAAGCAAACTTCAGTTCAGCCGTTCAAAAAGGGTGTCTCAAACAGTGCTACACAAGATTAATCCTGAATGCACACAATAAGACTCAATTTACTTATGCAAGGATCAATTGTGTACTCAAAGATTCAAGTTGTGACACACTATTACCAAAGATTCTCATGCTCGCAATACTTGCTACTTGTGCAAGTTTTGGCTCAACAAAAAGTATGTAAATGCCCTCACATAAAGAATGATTCCATATTCACACACAGAGGTTAATCAATTCAAGATCAGGAATCAAATGCAACGCCTACACTCAAAAAAAGGTACACAATGCATGTTTTTCACCCATAGGTTTATCCTTATTTTCCAATCGACTTTCGATTCGGCTTAGTCAAGATCAAAAAAGGTCTTTCTAAGGCTTGTAATAGAGTTGAGTGCAAATGTATGATCATTTAGGCTCAGTGGCGTTTTCCTCAGGAGATGTGGTATTCTCAAGGAATTCTCTTCTTTTACCCTATCAATTCTTTTTCTAGTGCTTCTAAGTCATCTTTTTATTCACCTCCATGGATTGCTTGGAATCACGAATTCCTTTGTACTTTATACCACACACTTTTTCACTTTTTTTTTGAAAGGGCTCCATTTTAATGCAATACCATGGGTTAAGGGGGACTTTTCTTGCACTTCTTGACTTCTCCTTTTCCTTTTCACCACACTCCCAACTTAGGCTTTTGGCCTAAGTTGGCTATTAGCTAAACCACACATCAAGAGGATTATAGGTAGTGGGTCAAGTAAGGTCTAAGGTTCATCAAGGTTCTCCCAAATAAAGGTAAGGCTCAAAGGGTATTCAAAAGAGTTTCACACGCTCAGCGGGTAGGCCACAAAAGTGGTATATGTCAAATTTGTCTCACACTCTTTAAAGTTGCGTAAGATCATCTCAAGCGGACACCTTTCTAAATCAATCATACTAACGGGAAAAATTCTAGGTTTATTCATGCATGCTTCAAAGCAAGCTAATCACACAAGGCATCGACACTTAAGTCAAACAAGACTACACACTTTCGCTATTGTGCAATGGTCATTATAAAAAGATCAATTCGATAAATGGCTAATCACAACGAGATGCAAACAGTTCACATATTGTTTATGCAACTTCATTTGGCCACATCATAGATATACATTCATCTTCGATCAATTGAGAGCACTATTCAAGTCATCGGTATTGATCGAAATCGAGACTCATTTTTTTGCAAAAGAACAGCCACATTCAACTCATGAGGGGTGGCAAAAAAGTGTGAAAAATTCAAAAAAATTCGAAAGGGTCAAAATCATTTTGCAATTAATAACAAACAGAGCCATGAACTCAAACATCCACAAAAAGCAGTATTAACATATTTTGAAATCATAACAACCCAAATATATGAACATCAAATAGCACAAAAAAGGTGGACCTCACCCCACCACAAATAAAAATCATTTGTCCTCAAATGCAATTTAAAGTAGCCCAAAAGTAGTTGTAAGTAAGATATAGAGGAAGGTAGAGAAAGGTCCTGTCTACGCAGTCTCCTTTATATGTCGGGGAATCAGTGCTCGGAGAGACCACCAGAAGAACCAGCTACACTGGATCCCGCAGTAGGAGACTTTCCCAAAGAAGCTCGCACAGTAGCATCTATTATGATTTCTTCAGTCTCAGCTATTTTATCCGCTGTAACTTCCTCAAATATCTCTTCGTCAGTTTCTGCCTTTGATTCAGCATCAGTTGTATGCTCCATTCCATTTCCATGTCCTACGGCAGTCTGAGGTATTTTGGGCACATCTGGAACCTCACTGTTCCGAAGACCATGGAAACATCGGTGGACTTTGTGTGGTCTATATCTTTTCGCAGTTCAGCAATGGCAGCTTTTAAAGCTGTCACCTCCTCCGTGGACCCTTGGTTGTACTCACACACCGTTATTCTGGCTGCTAGGGCATCAATGGTAGTGCTCAGAGGTGTCACAACATCATTTAAGGAAATTCGGATCATGCCTGGAATAAAGCCCTTTAGGCTAGCAGCTTGAGGATCAGCAGAAAGAGTCAGTTGTCCCATCCAGAGTAGGGACGCCCGGGTGAGTGGAAGTCGGGAAATAGCAACAACAGTAGTGGGTCTTTGCAATTGTGGAGCAGCAGAAGAACCTGGAGTATTAGCGGGAGTAACAGTGGCAATGGATATACCTGAGGGCTTAGGGGTCGGAGCAGACAGTGATGCCTTTGCACGTAATAATTCTGTGTTGACTAACGCCACCAATGTTGCCCTCTTCCTTTTTGCTTGATCCTTAACGTACGCGTCTTTGATCCTCCAGATATTAGTAGAGGCTGTGGGCATCACTTCCACATCCTTCTTGGTATCTCGAGGTACTCGGGCTCGTTTGCATAAATCTGTGATCAAGACTGGTTATGGAAGTGAGGTTTGGCTTTGCCTTGCACGCATGAGTATCTCTGAAGCAATGATTGTACCCAAATTTATCTGAATCTCTTCTATGACACAACCCAGCCAAGCTGCCTTGGCAAGGCGAAGAATCGACTCATTTTGGGACGACATAATCGCGTTGCGGATAAAAATCAACCAGAACCTTGCGGCTGTGTTTAATTCTTTCTTTTCAATCGAAACTCCTTCCACCAACCACTTTGGAGTCTCGTCTCCAATTTGTGGGGATAACCACCTTTTCATCACATCCAGTTACTTTGTTCTAATCAAGTACTGGCAGTGATCCCCAATGTTTGTGGGCATCCCCAAGACTGTGTTGATTTCCTCACTATCACACTTCACTCTTCTATCTATGACAACCACATAGTCAACTTCTTTGAAGGCTGCTGCTAGTTGCTTTTGCCAGGGTATTAGTGCAATGTATGCACTGTAGAACTCTCTTTCCCAGTTTGGAATATAAGGGCCACGGGGTTTGGTGAAGATTTGGAACTACTGGCATGTCAGACGCTCCATTATCTCTGGGTGCCTATCTATAACCCCTTCTATGGATAGACGTTTTTCCTCTAAAATATTTCTCAGCCCCTCAGCCTTTACTCGATTCAAAGATTTAGGCAGAGGACCTTGCACCGGAGGTGCTAATACCATTACCTACTATAGAACTGAAGGTGTAGTAGTGGTAGGCTGGTAAGTCCTGGCCCTAGATGAATCGTTCAGCTTCTTAATTCGCCACTTGACCCTCTGTGCTATTAGCAAATCTTCCTTATCCAAACCCACACCTTCTCTTTTAAACTGGTTGGGGTCATTTCTATAAAAGCCATTATTGTCAGTGCTTGCATCTGACAATTCAAGGGTCTTGTGTTTGCCCATCACTTTTTCGCTAGTTGTGGAAAGTTTAGCAACTTTGCTTCTGAACACGTCTGCATCCTCTTTGATAGTAATTACTTTTTACTTCTAGGTGGCTTGGCTCTTCCTGCAACTTTAGATCTAGCCATTTCTACAAAAAATCCGGAAGAAGTTAAAACAACTAAATCAAGTTCAGAGGGATGCACTTATAGACAAACTCGCCGAATATATCGACGAGTCGCCAAACTGCTTTTGGCGATCAGGACTTTTGGCCGAGAGTTACAGAACACTGACTAGAAGTAGCATAAATTTCAAAGCGAGAGAGTTCCTTAGGCAAACTGTCAAGTGAGTCGGTGATCTTGCCTCAGCACACTGAGTAGCCTAAATTTATCAGAGAGGCACTGCACATGACATAGGACAAAATTACTTGGAATGAGAGCATAAATTTCATAATTAAATGAAGAGTTTGGAGAACCAACCTTTTAGGGAAGATTAGGTCAAGACTGTGATGCTAGGTAACAGGTTATTACAGATCCAAGAACTACTAAAGCAGCAAAAATAGTTATGGGGTGTGAAAATTCGAAGAATACTAAGGAGGCGTGATTTTGCAAAAATTGAGTGTGACAAAATATGAAAAAGGTTGAAAGTCCACACCTGTAGTTTTATAAAATCCGTCCAAATCCTATCCATTCGGCGACATTAGTAGGATGTGCTTCGCTACTGGGCGATCCACCGAGTGTTCATCCATCTCGCTGAGTTTTAAGGGAACCTCAGACAAAGTGAGGATCCAAACGGCAGTCTTGGTAGCAGTCGCTGATCTAGCCGGCAAGTCCCCAGTTGGACTTGTCTAATTCATCCTGTACTTTTTCACAAACTTTTCATGCCCAATCCTACAAAATGAAAACATTTTTATTTCAAAAATAACAAAATTAAAGTAGTTAAGGGCTTGGGTTGCTTCCCGAACAGCGCCTTAGTAAACGTCGTGGCACGACGCAGGTTAGCACCTAAATCTCACTTTGGGGGTTAGCCAAAATACCGTTTGGCGACCCCTTGCCTTGTTTCTAATGGAAATGAGGCATTACATGACCCAAGAGAGTTTCAGTTAACTGAATAGACCTAGAGTGAGAACCGCTCATCTGGTTTAGCACTTCTACATTTTCTCTAATCTTCTCTTGCACTCTATCTTGCTCATTTAGCTTTTGAAGAATGGTTAAGAAAATATGTTATTTTCAATGTCCATAGATCTTTCTAGTTCAATAGGTGGTCCGCATTTGCTCTTCTCTTTGGACATCACCTCCAATTCCTCAACCTTTTGGGTCAAGTTATCCATCTGACCCAGCAAAATGATCAATTGTTGGTCCATTTCAGTATCCTTGTTGGTTTTAGCCACAAGGTCAAGGAATTTTACTGCGGTCTCATAGGAATATTTCTCACCACCACCTGGCATAAGTCTATCGATTAACCCCTTGTTTCTGGGATTCAGACTCCTATAGAAGCATTCCAGTAGAACTAAATCAGGGATTTCATGAGCTGGGCATTGTATTAATAGTGTTTTAAACCTTAGCCACGATTCATGAAAAGGTTCTCCTTCTAGATGCTTGAAGTTCGAGATGTGATCCTGAATCTCATCACTTCTACTGGGAGGTGCTCCATTGGTCCACCATCCCCATCATGTATACTCATTATCCTGTCTCAACACACAAACAAGCTAGACAAAACTAAGAATTAGGTAAGTAGACTACAACTAAGAGGAACAAAAACTCTATTGTGGAACTATTCGACGAAGTGCCGTCTACCCCTTTCATCACCTTTTTTATCCTTCTCCTTTAGGGCTTCACGTACTGGAACAAAGGGAGGAGTGTGTCCCTTCGGCGAATCACCAACTGTGCTTGGCGATGCTCATGCTTCAACTTCTTCATTCTTTTCAGCCTTTTTGTTCCTTTTTTCACCTAAGTGTCCATGCTTCCACTAAAACTTCAAATACCTAAAACTTAAGAGTTTTCATCAGATATTGATACAAAATAACCATTTGAGGACACCAATTTCTATCAAAATAAAGCCCTAAATGAGTCCATTTTGTGGACTCATTAAGTGCCTTGCTGGAAAGGAAGGATGTTTTGGGTGTGGTCAGTCTAGTCACAGGTTGAGGGATTATCCTTCTAAACAGGGTCAAGGAGGCAATGCTAAACGATCCCAGTCTACAACTTCAGCAGCACCAGCAGGTCCCCCGACTCAGTAGGGTAACTCTTGTAGTACAGGTGGCAGACAGCACCAGAATAGGCTCTATGCTCTTCAGGCCCGCCAGGATCAGGAAGATTATCCTGATGTAGTCACTGTACATTACGAGTCTTTGATCTCGATGTTTATGCTTTGTTAGATCCAGAGGCTACCCTTTCCTTTGTAACTTCTTATATAGCAGTTAAGTTTAATTTTAGTCAAAAACTCTCTCAGAACCCTTCTCAGTTTCTACTCCAGTTGGTGACCCAATTATAACTAGACGGGTATACTGAAATCTCCCTGTTACAATCGCTCAGAAAGTCACCTCAGCAGATCTTGTAGAGTTATAAATGGTACACTTCGTTGTCATACTAGGCATGGGTTGGTTACATTCCTATTATGCCTCAGTCGATTGTAGAACTAGGATTGTTCGTTTTCAGTTTCCAGACGAACAAGTCTTAGAATGGAAGGGTAGTAGTTTAGCGCCTATGGGTCGATTCATTTCTTACCCTTAAGGCTAGAAAGATGATCTCTAAGGGTTTTCTCTATCATCTAGTTCGGGTTAAGGATTCAAGCTCCGAAACCCCAACTTTTGAGTCAGTTCCTATGGTTAATGAGTTTCAAGAAGAACTTCCCGGAGTTCCTACCGATAGGGAAATCAACTTTGGAATTGATCTCCATCCAGATACCCAGCCTATCTTTATTCCTCCTTATACATTGGCTCCAGCTGAACTTAAGGAATTAAAGGAGCAGTTCAAAAGACCTTCTAGACAAGGGCTTCATCAAACCTAGTATTTCACCATGGGGTGCACCTGTATTGTTCATGAAGAAGAAAGATGGTTCTCTCAGAATGTGCATTGACTATAGGCAGTTGAACAAGGTCATAATAAATAATAAGTATCCCATCCCCAGGATTGATGACTTGTTTGACCAACTTCAAGGTGCTAGTCATTTCTTAAAGATAGACGTCAGATCGGGTTATCATTAGCTTAAAGTCAGAGATAGTGACATTCCGAAGACAACCTTCATAAATCGGTATAGTCATTATGAATTCGTAGTTATGTCATTTGGACTAACCAATGCTCCTACAACTTTCATGGATTTGATGAACAGAGTGTTCAAGCAGTACTTGGACTTGTTCGTTATCGTCTTCATTAATGATATCCTCATTTACACTAGGAATGAGGAGGAACATACGAGTCATTTGAGAGTTGTTCTGCAAACTCTCAAAGATAGCCAGTTATTCGCCAAATTTAACAAGTGCGAGTTTTGGTTACAATCAGTTTCTTTCCTTGGGCATATACCATCCAGAGAAGGGATCCAAGTGGATTCCCAAAAAATAGAAGCATTGAAACAATGGCCCAGACCTACCTCTCCTACAGATATCAGATGTTTCTTGGGTCTAGTAGGTAATTACAGAAGGTTCGTGGAAGGATTTTCATCCATAGCCTTTCCATTGACTAGATAGACTCAGAAAAAAGTTAAGTTTTAGTGGTTAGATGATTGTGAGAAGAGTTTTGCTGAACTGAAGACTAGGTTGACTACAACTCATGTTTTGACTCTACCAAAGGGTTCAGACGGTTATGTGATTTATTGTGATGCGTCCAGAGTCGGCCTAGGTTGTGTATTGACGCAACAAGGTAAGGTTATAGCTTATGCTTCCAGACAGCTTAAGGTGCATCAGAAGAAATATCTGACTCATGACCTCGAGCTTGCAGCTGTGGTGTTTGCACTCAAGATTTGGAGACATTACATGTATGGTGTTCATGTAGATGTGTTCAAAGACTATAAGAGACTTCAGTATGTGTTCACCCAGAAAGAGTTGAATCTTCGCCAGAGAAGATGACTTGAGTTAAGGATTATGACATAAGTGTGCATTACCATATTGGTAAGGTAAATGTAGTAGCAAATGCCCTTAGTAGACTATTCATGGGTAGGATAGCTCATGTTGAGGAAAAAAGAAAAGAGCTAGCCAAGGATGTTCACATACTTGCTCGCCTAGGAGTTTGTCTTATGAGCATATCAGATGGTGGTATAACTATTCATAATGGGGGCAAAATCTTTATTGATAGTGGAGGTTAAGGAAAAGCAAGACAGTGATCCAATATTGCTCGAACTCAAGGGTGCAGTCCACCAACAGAGAGTTGTGGTATTCTCCCAAGGGGGAGATGGTGTGCTTCGCTACCAGGGTCGATTATGTGTTCCTACTGTGGGCGAGTTGAGACAGCATATTCCTGCAGAATCCCATAACTCCAAATATTTTATTCATCCAGGCGCCACTTAGATGTACCACGACCTGCGGGAAGTCTATTGGTCGAATGGTATGAAATGAGATATAGTGGATTTTGTGGCTAACTGCCCAAATTGCTAGCAAGTTAAGGTATAACATCAGAAACCATAGGGTATGACTCAATAGATCGACATTCCTACTTGGAAGTGGGAGGTGATCAACATAGATTTCATTACAGGTCTACCTCGTACTCGCAGACAACATGACTCCATTTGGGTGATAGTTGACAGAGTTACTAAGTCTTCTCACTTTTTTGTGGTCAAGACTACAGATTCGGTGGAGGACTACACCAAGATTTATATTAATGAGATTGTGAGGTTTCATGGGGTTTCTTTTTCTATCATCTCATATAAAGGTCCTCAGTTTACCTCTCATTTCTGGAAGTCGTTTCAAAAAGGTCTTGGTACTCAAGTTAACCTTATCACAACATTTCTTCCACAAATGGATGGGCAGGCAGAGCATACAATTCAGACCTTAGAGGACATGTTGAGAGCTTGTGTGATCGACTTCAAGGGTAGTTGGGATGATCACCTTCCACTTATTGAGTTCTCCTACAACAATAGCTACCATTCCAGCATTCAGATAGCCCCTTAGGAGGCATTGGAGGCATTATATGGGCGTAGATGTAGATCTCCATTGGTTGGTTTGAAGTAGGTGAAGCAGCCTTGATAGGGCGAGATTCATTTCATGATGTTGTGGAGAAAGTGCAACTCATTAGAGATAGACTTAAGACAACCCAGAGTCTCCAGAAATCTTATGCAGATGTAAGGAGAAGGGAAGTAGAGTTCTATGTTGATGATTAGGTTTTCCTGAAAGTGTCACCTATGAAGGGGGTGATGAGATTTGGAAAGAAAGGGAAGCTCAGTCCCAGATATGTAGGCCCTAACAAGATTCTGAAAACGATTGGTAAAGTGGCTTATGAGTTAGAGTTGCCAGCAGAATTAGCAATAGTGCATCAAGTTTTTCACATCTAACTATTGAAGAAGTGTGTGGGTGATCCAGCATTTGTAGTTCCATTAGAGAGTGTGGATGTGAAAGAATGCCTTTCTTATGAGGATGTACCAGTTGAAATCCTTGATGGTCAGGTTAGAAGGTTGAGAAACAAAGAAGTCGCTTCAGTCAAGGTTTTGTGGAGGAGTCAGTCCGTAAAGGGAGCTACTTAGGAACAGAAGCAGTCATAAAGTCCAAGTACCCTCACCCCTTTCCTTCTGATTCCACTCCAGCTTGAGGTAATAGTTCCGCTGTAGTTTTTCAGTCATTCTTGCGCACATTCAGTCTTAGTATCATATTCCTTCAATTTGTACCTGCATTTTCAGTGTATTTACATGTTCTTGGAATTTAGTTCGGTCAGAAATCAGCTTTCAGTGTTTAGTGGTAGGGCAGTAGCTCTTTCCCTCCATTTCATCTAGTTTAGTCTTCATTCGAGGATGAATATTTCCTAGGGGAGATAATGTAACACCCTGTATCCAAAAACAAACCTCAATGAAGATTTATAGAATTGTAGGTGCAGTCACCACTCACGGACCATAAGGTGACCCACGGTCCATGCTAGTGGCCCGTGGTTTGTATTTACAACCCCTCCCCAGAACCCCAGAGAAAATTTGGCTAAGGGTTGACCCATGGCCGGAACTACGGTCCGTAGGCCATGCCACGGTCCGTGGTCCTACTGTGTGGATCAATTCCCCAAAAGTCTCAGGAATATTTGGTCAAGTCCAGACCTACGCCACGACCTATGGACCGTAGGTCAAACCACGGTACGTGGTCCAGGGCCGTAGTTCGGACCCCCAAATCTTCAACTCCCAGTTGCGACTAACAGTTCACCAGCATGGACCATCAGTCAATTGACAGTCCATCAGTCCCGTCCGTCGGTGACTCCGACAGCAGTTAAGTCAGGGGTGTTTTGGTCTTTTCCTATTTCGTTGGACTCCTAAACTACATTGTTTTAACCCTAAATTATGTTGTTTTAGTCAGTTTAAGCCTAGAAACAAAACTAGAACGTACCTTAGTCAAAATCATTAATCAGAACTTAGAAAAATTAAAGTGTAAGAGAAGAAAAGAGGTCAAGAACCCTACTTCAAAAACGAAGCAAGACTCCATTAGTTCCAACCCTGAAATCGAATGATTTCTCCGTGGAATTCGTCACTAGATATGTGAGATTTCACTAGTGGGTTCCTTTCACCCATTAGGTCCCTAGTTTTCAGTTAGTTTCTTGATTCCCTTCTGATGACTTGATGTAGGGTTTCTTGAATGTTAGAATTCTTGGGTTCTTAGATGTTAGAATGCTCCAAATCAGATTAGTATGTTAATATTCAGTCTATTGCATGAATTTCAGAACCCTACCTATGTAGTTCTTTAGTCTTGAATTACACGTGCTAGGCAAGATATTTCAGTTCTTTCAGTTATACATGCCTCAGTCTTAAATGTGTCATTATTAGTTATTTATATGCATTCTCAGTTTGCATGTCATTTTGAGCTATCCTGTATATCACAGAAATTCAGTCATAATGTATCAATGACTTAATCCATTGGGAATAGCATAATACCGAGTTGGACTAGGGTCAATCACCCATATAATCCCAAAACTACGAGCCACGTAGGTTGTAAGTCCCCTCAGTGGGCATCATTTCAGTGATCACGCTAGCATACCTCTATACCTTTGGCCGTGTGTATTGGGTTCTCTAGACGGGGCATATACATCGGACTGCACATTTAGCTCATGTGGTTTTATCATCGGTTATTAGTAGATCCCACAGTTCAGTCAGATTCCATTGCATTGACCACATGTCAGTACAGTCAGTAGTCATTCTTAGCATGTTCTAAATTGGCCATTGCATTCAGTGAGTTTAGTATCTATATCATGTTCTGATTATATTATTGCTTTATTGCATTTTTTCAGTTATGCTGTTATTTCAGGTTGACTCTATCCTGGATGCTCAGTACCTTTCAAGTACTGACGCATACTCTGCGCTACATCTTCTTGTGATGTAGGTTTAGATTCTCAGCATCTAGATCACGCCTAGATCGGTTCCCGATCGCTAGTTCAACAACATCAGTGGTGAGTCTTTATTCTTCGAGGACAACAATCATGTTATCTTTCATTATTTCAGTCTTTTAGTTTCAGTTTTGCTAGACTTAGCTAGGGCATGTCCCAGCACTTCTAGTCAGTTCGAGGCTATTTTCACACATAGTTAGATTCAGCTTAGTATTTGTGTTTGATGTTTCTTTTGTATTAAACTCTCAGACTTGATATTTAGTTTAGTTTATGGGTATTCCCCATCATTTCAGATTTACTTATTATTAGCTTCCGCAACAGTCTTTTTTCTCAGTTTATCGTTAGTATGCTCATGATTATGCAAGCAGCATTAGCTTCGGGTCACTTGTGATCCTAGGTCCCATGTCCGCGTCTCGGGGGTACCTCTAGGCATCACAAAAAGGAACAAAAAAAACTGATGAAATGAAGAAACGCAATCCTGGTGATCGCCAAGAGCACTTGGTAAATCACCGAGTTGCTAAAGTTACAGAACTCGAGGATGTTGAATGCCAAGGCGAAAAGGCGATGGAAGAGGTAAAAGGGTGGCTCGCCGAGTGGATCGGCAAGCCCGACTTACTTCGGCAACTGGACATTTGTGACTTATTTTGGCGACTATAAATTAGAATTTGAACACTTAGTTTAGTATCTTGACACATCTGAATACATTTGGAAAACACGATTTTAGCTTAGAACTCTTTTATATATAGTTTTTCATAGTTTTGAAGAATTGGAGAAGTTCAATTTGGACATTTTGTAAGTGGGTTTCGAAAATTCGACAAATTGTAGCATTATAAAGAATAATTCACTCTTACCCAGTTAAAATGGTAGTTCAACTTTTTACTTTAAAATAATACAAATAATATTAATAAATATATAAATAATGACAAATTAAAATTTTAAAAGTAGTACAATAATGTGTAGCTATATATAATAATTTGAATTAATTTGACCTTTTTCTTGTGTGGTTTTTACTATATATGTTTCTACGTGTTTCGATATTTCAACAACAAATAGTTCGAATATGAACATAAGCGACATGATCAGTTATGTTTCCATCGAGTCTTAAAGTTTGTATCTTGTGTTAAGAAATTGTAGCAGTCTCCTTTTATAAAGTCTCATACTCTAGTATATTATTGTCGATTTCAAGGCTTAACACGTGTAAAAAAAAATGTGATAGTGATAATTAATTAACTATATATAAATTATATTTATAAATACATGCATCATTTGTTTAATTCAAGATTATTCTATTATATATATAAATCACAGTAGTAAATACAATATGCATTCTTTGTTTAATTCAAGATTATAAATTAAAATACGTGTTGACAAAAAAAAATTAGTAAACCTTTTAAAATTTAATCATAATGTATAAACTATAACAAAATTATCACCATGTGTAAATATCTTAAAAAAGGGAAAAAAGTTTAAAGAACTAATAATCGTGTATGTATCTAAAGCCTATATCTTTTATACTTTTCATAAACCTTAATCTTAGACATATGTTACATTTTCTACATATTATATAATATTTTTGTAAAATATTAATTCTTAGAAAATGAGTACCTTATGTTGTGATTGAGATGTGAAGAATACACAATTGCAAATTTAAATTTGAAATGTAGAGAAACAAATAAGAATTAGTTAGCAAAATTATTCAAAAAGTTGGCAAATAATAAATGTCAGAAAATGAGCACCTGATGTTGTGATTAAGAAGTGAAGAATACACAACTACAAATTCAAATCTGAAATGTAGAGAAACAAATAAGAATTAGTTAGCGAAAAAAATCAAAAAATTGGCAATATACATACTTATATATATATATATATATATATATATATATATATATATGAATCAAATTTCTCTAAGAAAAAAATGAGAACAAAATTCTCTCCTCCAACATTAATCCACAAAATTCATGGTTTTTTCTCTACATTCTTTCCTATCAAAATGAATCCGTATATATTTGATTATATAGATGATTATGGTCTTTTATTATGACTTTATTCTATGTTAACACTTCACATTCTTTATATTTTAATAATAATCATTGATAGTTTTAATAAATGAATGCAAATTTTTATTATGTTTTAAATGAAAAACTAACTTTTCAACTTCTTCACACATTTTACTATTTCATTAAAAAGACTAGATTTCTAGCATCCCATATATTTAATATATAATAACTAATAATATATGATTTTTTTAAAAATGTTTTTTTTATAATAGTAAAATGGCATTTCAACTTTAAACTTTGGAGCTTCCCACTTTTCGTAGTACTAGTTATTGACACGTGTGTTGCACGTGATTACCAATTCCAAAAATATATGTTATAGTAAATATTATTGCTTATTTAAGTGAAGATTTGAATAATAAGCTTAGCAAAAAGTAATATTGCAGATTCTTTTGTTAATCTTCAATGTGAATTGTCATATATATCTCTTATTCACGCAAACCTATGAAGATGGTCAATGAAAAATTTTATTAGTTAAATGCAATAATGTATATATTTATTTCAATTTGATGAGTTCAATCATGCAATTAGTCTTATCTCACTAATATTACCTTATAGACAATATTTGCTTTGTATTTTTCTTGTCATCTAACCAGATGTGCTTTGCATGTGTTTTCCACGTTTAATAGTTTAGATATCATATGAACAAAAAAAAAAACTCAGAATATTTTGAAATAATATATTTTGAAGTTGGAAGATCTTGTTGACATGATAATACATTTGTGACATATATAATACTTTAATTTAAATACAAATACCTTCCCAAATATAAATATATTTGTATTAATGAAAATATTTATCTCATAAAATTAGTTGTTCAATAAAATAATAAAAATTAAACTAATACAAACTTCAACTGACGTTATTACAAGCCATATGAACTTTTCTTCATCTAAAATATTGAAATGTTAAGAAATAGTAAATAGGTAAAACAAATGGGCAATTTTATATAGTAATAACTATTTTGAAACAAACTTCATGAGAGTCTAAATCACATAAGTATCATTGATAAATAAAGTCATTCTTTTGTCTTGAGCGTCAAAACAAATGTGACAATTCTCTAAATTTTGGAAAAGATATTCAGAAGCATATATCTACATCACAAGAGAAATTGTTAACCAAAACAAATGAATTTAGACTATATCATGTTAACTTCATATATTAGAACATTACATACTAATGTATATATTAAGCAAAAAAATTATTATTATATCATCAAAATAATTTTCCTCAAGTACTTGAGGTTATGGAATATACTCTCTTAGGATAGAACGACTTACTTCATCAAAATAGTGGTACCTCATATTCCTCTAAACTTTGAATTCACTCAACAACAATAAATCTTACAAACAAATTTAAAATGCAAGAAAAAAGAAAGTAGAAGATTAAAAAGAATTGGTTGAAATATGAGTGGCAGTCTCTCTATTTATAGTCAACAAAGGGTAGTATGAACCAATATTTTTTGTGTCTTATATGAAAAGTCATGACCTTTTCAAGAAGTCACAACCCTTTGAAAAAGTCACAGCTTATTGAAAAAGTCACAACTCTTTGGTAAAGTCACAAGTTATAGAAAAAGTCACAAATCATTGGAAAAGTCACAATTCATCGAAAAATCACAACCCTTCGAAAAGAGTCACAACTTATCGAAAAGTCACAGCTCATCAAAAGAGTAACAACGTAAGTTAGGGATATTATAGTAATTTAACATTCAATTTAGGATTTCATGCTTTTAAGGTAATTAAGGTACTATATATATATATATAGATTTGATATATGATTATCTTGGCGGGGTAGGGATGGGAATAGGAGAAAATATTACTTTTATTCATTTATTTTTGAATTTTGGGTACACTCAAGAGACAAAATGCTATTAAATTATCTTCTATTCATTGTAAAATGAGAGCCAAATACAATAATAGTAAACAAGAAAGGAAGACAAATGGTAATGGAAAATATTAAGTAGAACAATTCTTTGATCTCTTCAAAATGTGTATTTCATAGGGGTAAAGAATACCCTTTTATAAGATTTAGAAAACATACATTTACATCCTTTAACCAAATATGTTCGTAATACTTGAAGACTTACATTAAATAGGTTCATTATGTTAGGTTGTTGATGAAAAGAAACATCCACAGTTAAATGGATTTGTAACACTCCCCTTGGATGTTTATATATAATGTGTCTCGTTAAAAAATTACTAGGAAAAACCAAGTGGGAAAAAAGCCTAGTGAAGGAAAAAGAGTACACATATCTTGTAGTTCACCTTGAGTGCTGCCTTATTAAAAACCTTACAAGAAAAACCCAATGGGAAAAAACCTTGGCTAAGGAAAAAAGAGTATAGTGCGTAAGGAATCATCTAAAAAGTATGACCCTTTTCTACCCATGTTGGCTACACTATTTATGGAGACCTGCAGTTATCTGAACTCAACTTGTCCCAAAATTGGTGCTCAATACTGCTCCCAAAATGGAACTAGCTCATAAGTTTAAAAACATAGTTCTTTCTGTAGTTTGAGATAATTTCTCAAAAACTAGCTCAAAAGCTTTCTTGGAAATCGGTGTTTCCTCTCTTGTTTAAATATGAAAACATTTACTCTTTGGGAATACTTAGTTCTCATATAATGTTTTGAAGAAAATGAACTTCACGTTTACTATTACTCAACTCAATACTCAAGTATTAAAACAAGTTTAAAGCATTTGTAAAAACTTCTTAAAATAGAGTTCATGCCGAATTATAAACATAAATGACTCAATTTAAAGTTTTCAATAACCATAGATAGAACTAAATACTTGAAACTCAAGAACTTCAATGATACTACTCATTTCAAGAATTCGCAACTCAGAGGGTTCATGCGGAATTATGGGCTTGAACTACTCAACTCAAGGACTCAATGATACCTCTCATCTCAAGACTGGTTGACTAATAGGGTTCATGCGGAATTATATGCATGAGATATTCGACTCAAGGACCTTCATGGGTAACATGTAGTAGCCGAATGATGAGGAATATACTCTCAAAAGGGTGAGGGACTCAATACTCAAGATTTAGAACTTGAAGATACTACTTCTCTCAAAGATACTCAACTTATAGAGTTCATGCGGAATTTATGGGCGTGAATGACGCGACTCACGGGTCTACATAACAATACAGAACTCATGTATACAACCCTTCCCATTCTCATACATACTTTCTCAAAACATAGTTCAAATCGATAGTTGATGTCAAAGGATTCACAATTGAATTCAAAAGCTTTCTTGAACACTACTCTTAACTCTCTCTTGAATGTGAATTATGAATTCAAGAGTAATGGTTCATGATATGAAGGATCTCATGATGACAAAGTAGACTCATGAATACATTCTCCTCATTCTCATACTCACTTGCTCGTGTCTTCAAACAAGTTATTACAAGTTGTAGAAGACTCCTCAAAAAAGACTCAAAAGGACTTTCTTAAAATGTTCGGAAGAAATCTCAAGACATAACTTTTAACTCTACGTTGAATTTGAATTCAAGGTTATGATTCATGTTATGAATTATTTCTAGTGTTCAAAAATAGTTTAGAGTTATTAGAATCAAAAGAGAGTGAAGGTACACTTTAAAAGAACTCAAACGAAGCAACCGACTGCAAACTGGACTGGGCAGGTGACCCTGGCACAGTAAGGGGCACAGGGCATCAGGCCCTATACTACATAAGAGGATTTAGGGCGTACAGGCTGGCGCTCCAGGCCCCAACCCAGCAAACCCGACGAATTTTGTTTGTTCATTTTCGGACCCTAATTCGCCTAGAATCAAATGGTCTCTTCCCCAATCACTTAGAATAAAATACACGATGGATGTACATACTAATCCACTAAAAAAAAACCCTCAAATCACTAACTTTCATCTCAATAATACATCAAAACCTCAACAAAACAATATTTAGAATGAACTTCAACAACACTTATCAAGAACTCAACATACTCAAACTTATGGATGAAATTCGTAAAAGAAACTCATGATTGGTGTATGGGTGAACGAACCCAACACTATGAAAACTTACATACCTCTTAGGGATCAAACCCATGGCAAAAATCCTGAATGAAATTCAAGACTCTCTACGAATACTTCAATCATTTCCTCTTTTCTCCTATTATTTCTTCTTTTCTCTTCTTGAACTCTCAACTAAAACTCTAGGTGTATATTAGGATTATAAAAATAAACCTAATCAGATTAGACCCCTAAAACCTTACTACTAATGAATTATATCTGATTGGGAAAGGAAAAGACCAAAATACACCTCACTATTTTTGGATAACTTTCCTCAATTGGATAGCCTTACTTCAAAAGGGCATATCACACTCATCCAACCTCGAAACTTAGAAAATTTCATGGCGTTAGAAAGATAATTCAAATACCTATCATTTGACAACTTATGGGCCACCTAACTCATCCTGTACGGAAAGTTATGCTCGTTTGAAGTTGACCCAAAACTTAAAGAAACTTAGGAATGATTTGAATGAGCTATCTTTAGTTCTTTTTGGAACTCAAGGTGCTACATCTAGTGAACTTAACACTCACGAAAATTTTAAATTCCTTGGTAAAACCCTACTCACAATGAAGTATGGTTCGAGTCTCAGTTTGAATTTTTTTTTGGGGTGTTACAATATCTCCCCCTTGGGATTATTCGTCCTAGAATGACGGTTGGACTAAGTATTGAACGGAGTTACACTTATCGTCTCTTCCACACCAACTAGAATTGTCCGCATTACTATTCAGAACCAACTAAGGGATTTCATTTAACTATTTCTCATAGAAAAACCTCATTATCCTCTTCCTCCTCATTTATAACCTTAGACAAAGTAATCACACCATCATTATCATGATAGGGTCATTAACCTTCCTCTTTCTAACATCACTCCATTACTAAAAGGACCTCTGGAAAGATGTCTCCCATACCCTTTGGAACTCATTCCTATCATATTCTCAAACAATTGACTTGATTTCATCTTGTCATCTCCCCCTTTGGTCTAAAGTTGACACTTGAAAGCTATGGACCTATTCCATCATCTCTAACTCGTCTACATCCTCTTTTACTCTAACACTTGAGAGAAACTTATCTCATGACTGTCGAACTCTTCTTAAGCAGGTAATAAGACCTCTTTCTAAGGTGTTTCTCTTAACCACTTGTTATTACATACCCTTTGGGTACACCTCTTAATGCTCTTTTTATTCTTGTTACTTAGCCACACTTCACTACCCTTATCTAAAGGTTAGGGTCTCTCATTTGTACCACTCATATCTATTGCAGCTAATCACCTCAATACCTCACCTACTCTATGTCAAGTCTTTCGGATCCAATATAAAGACTAACATCATCACCCACATGTTTCAATTATTTTTATCATGAAACTCGTCTCAAATTCAAGATGAATATTTATTACTAAACCTGAATATCAATATGATTGCTCACCTACTATACTAACTCACCACTGCTATGCGTAAATTTTAGAAGCACTCATCCACTAGGACCTTATAACTAGTCGTCAATCCTTGCCTCTCAGTTTCTACACTCACAAATTACAATTACATTCCACTTCACAACTTAAGTACTACTTACTCACTTACTACACATCATCTCTCAAATAGTTTTATCATCCTCTAAATACTACGGGGTTCTCCTTTCAAAATTCATAAGCCTAGCTTGGGTTTATCACCTCCTGAATACTCTACTGCTATCTGATTCCACATATATACTTAGTCTTCTCTAACATGTTGACACATCGTCATCAATTGTATTCGAGTTAAAAAATACATTAACTCATCTTGACTAGTAACTATTTCTCTTTATTTTATCAAAAACTCTTTAAAACATTATTATTCCATTTTCTACTCATAAAGGACTCATTACTTATAACTGACTGGGTGTACGATTGCAATAACATAATCTGCCCCATCAATAACCCTTTCATAGATCTCTATACCTCTGCATACTTTTCTCTAACTCTAAGCACTTTCACTACTACTGCTCATAATTTCGTAACTCATGCTACCTTTTTGGATGAGAATACTACCCAAGCTCTAAACATAGTTCCTCATAGGATCACAACTAAAACAAGGCTTTGTGAAAAGAGTACACCTTGCTTTTAGCTCAAATGCACGATTCATATGAATATGAGTGCATTCCTTGTCAAAATCAACACTTAAATCACTTATAGACTTCTCTCAAGCCCCTCTGTAGTCTCATGAAATACTCAAGACTCTTGCTAAGAACAACTCATCCATAAAGGACTGAATTTGATTTTCAACCACCTATAGTATGATGGGTAGTCGAATGATTTTGAGAAATGTAGGAGTATAAACAAATCTCTATGACATAGCTCGATTGATTGATTAAGAGTACGAAAGAAGGAAAAACTTTTCTTAAATGTCTGTAGTCCCTCATTTATAGAAGTGGGGCCCTCACAACCATAAACAAGATCCAACTTGGCATGGCTTCATAGACACCCTAGGACACTTGAACTTTGTGCTCTGATACCATGTTTATCTTGACCCGAGACTACACCCTGAATGTGCCCGGCACTCGAGAACCATTATTGGTCCCCAAGTGAACCCTCATCCTGGCTGACTACAAGCAGAAGACTAACTCAATCATGCAAGGCTTAAAACTGAATAAATAATTGAACTCAAATACAAACATTTAACTGAAATGATCAATACTGATTATAATAGTGCATTCAACACACAAAAAATAGGCAACTCAAGTCTTTAAAACATTTACCAAGATAATTGAGAAAGACTTCTCAAACTCTATATTCTATCTATGAAGCCTCTAACTGACAGTGATGGAAGTCGGGACAAGACTCACGACATCCTAACAACTGATATAACTTAAAGTACAAGAGCAACCCTCCAAAAGCAAAGAGGTTCACCATAGCTAACTCGAACTGTATGTGGTATCAACACAGCACTTGTTGATGATCCTGAATACCTGTATCTGTATTGTGAAATGATGTAGGCCAAATGGCTCGTGATGAGTCAACAAATTGGACTCATTTAGGCTTTATTTTGATAGAAATAGTGTCCTCCAATGCTTATTTTGTCTCAATATCTGATGAAAACTCTTAAGTTTCAGGTATTTGATATTTTAGTGGAAGCATGGACACTTAGGCGCAAAAGGGAACAAAAAGGCTGAAAAGAACGAAGAAGCTAAAGCCTGAGCATCGCCAAGCACCTTTGGTGATTCGCCGAAAGGACAAACTCCGCCCTTTTGTTCCAGTATGCAAGGACCTGAAGGAAGAGGATCAAAAAGTTGATGAAAGGAGCAGTCGACGATTCGCCGAATAGTTCCGCGAAGTAGTACTATACCGCCCAATGGTCCAGAATGTGAAGATGCTGAAGGCAAGCACTAAACGGTGATGAGACAGAAGAAGGGCGAGTCAACGAGTCATTCGGCGAACTCGACTAAACTCGCCGAACTATCCGCCAGTACTAATTTCTGATGGCTATAAATACTAAAGTTCTTAATAAGTTTTATAAGTTCTGAACCATTATTATACTTTTCACAATAGAATAGTACTTTTTTAGATATTTTCTCTCAAGTTTGGAAAGGGTTTTGTGGGAGACTTAAAGAGAGAAGGATTTCATCTTCCCCAAGTTGGAAGTTGGTCTTCTCCATTCTTCTTCCTTTGCTTAAATAAAGGTTTAATTTCCTATACCCATTTGATTTTATTATCATTTTAGGTGTATTTTGTTATTTCTTGATGTGTGGCTAAAAAACCCCATTCTTGGGGTGTGATTTAGCAAATATATGTTGATATTGTTGTTGGGTCTTGCTTGTTGATAGGTTAGATGTATTTTAATGGTGATTTCACCTAGTGATTGTGGTTTAATTTAATGGGTTTGTAGTTGCAAATACAAAACCACCCATGTGTTTTTGGCTAGCCCGAGAGGGAGGTCGTGAAACCAAGACCACTAGACTGATGGCCTAAGGAGTGGGTCGACATAAGGTTCAGCCCAACAGGGTGAGGCCTAGTCCCATATCCTAACACTCAGCTCGAGAGAGTGAGTAGGATAAGGCATAAGCTGGTCTTCATGCGGCAAGTGGGTGTCCGAGAGGAACCCATTTGAAACAGAGTAAGTTGCGCGAGAGGGAACTTATTTCCATCTAAAGCTTAGCCTTGTCACTATTATCTTGCAAATATCCTATTGAAAACATGTACCCAACTATTTATCTAAACTTTTATTGCGGTCACACCCCAAGAACATTTTCCCATACATTATTTTCTTGTTAATTTTTGTTGTTTTTATTACTTCTGACAAAACACCCAATCGATATTTGACACTTTTGTGTCACCCCCTTTAACTTACTATGTTTTTTAATGTTAATGTCTTTAGCTACGACTAGTTAGAGCTAAATTTTATATTTCTATCAATTCTCAAAATCACTCCCTTGGGACACGACCCCAACCTTTAGTTGGGTTACTATACTATTGATGATCGTAGACACTCGAACTGTAGGTTAGTGTCGTTGGTCACGATAAGCATCAAAATGGTGTCGCTGCTGGGGAGTTGTGTTATTTGAGAATTTTTAGATTAGTAGAATTTTTGTTCTTCTTAGTTGTAATTTATTAAATTTACTTTTAGTTTTGTTTTTTGTTGAGTTGTCCATTTAGATGAGCATGGTTGAGCAGAGTAGTGGAAAATTGGTCGAAATAAGCCATGGAGTCCAAAAGGACCTCATGCTGACCGAACTGGCATCTCAGCTAAATGACTTGGCCACCAAAATCTCAGAGGTGGAAGTCCAATGCAATAGCAGGGTGAGGTACATACCCCCTGATGAGCAGAAGAAGTCTAGAAATGGGGAGAAAATTCATGTCGAGGACAGACTTCAAATCATTCTTTAAAAGATCACCGATCAAGATCGGGTGTTGGAAGAAATGAAGGAGAATATTGAAGTGTTGAATGAAATGATTGGATCTCACTCTAGATCAATCCAACTAATCAGGTCATTCCTGAGATTTTGCAGTACCTCATCTCCACCAAAATGACATATTGGGGTCACCTAGTGACATTGGGGCTAACCCCAATAACGAAGAGTGAGAAAGAACTTACGTCGTGCCATGACGTAAAATAAGGCGCTTCTTGGGAGGCAACCCAAGGTTTTACTGCTTTTAATTATTCTATTCGAATAATAGTGTGGTGATTTTGTAGGGTAAAGTGAGAAAGGTGTGAGAAATGCAAGTTGGCGAGCCAAGGAACCAGTGGGTGAGTGGCCGAATCTATCGGCGACACCGACTTAATCCGCCATTGGGACCCCAAAATAAGGGATGTCCTGTAAAAATTGGCGAGGTAAGTATGGTTTTGGCACCTCGCCAATTTTATCGGCGATAAGACTAACGTCGTTGAATGACAAAGAACTGAACGGTTATATAAAGGCAGAAGGTCAAAATGTTTGAATCTCTCACTTTTCCTCGTCTCAAACTCCTCAAAATCACACCAAAGTTACTTTTACTTAGATTTTTACCTTTCCATTAGTATTTTAATTGGTAAATAGTGCTTGGGGTTGGATCTGTTTGTTCCCTAGCATTTCAAAATGCAATTTGATCGGCATTAAAGGTTAGCCTATAAAACCCCGAATTTATCTTAAAAGTTTTTGCACTCTTTTGCAATTGTAGTATCAAGATGATGTGTGCTGGGCCTCTCTGATAGAAATAAGTTGATATGCTATGTGTGATCTAAATGTAGTTGCTTGAAATATTTTAATATTCGAATGCCTTGTTATTTGTGCTTTAATTTGATTGAGATTGAAATGGGTGTCGCTTGATTATCATTGTATTGGTTGGGTAACACCTAAAAAGCCCACATTTGTGCTAAATAACAAAAGTTGCTCAATGTAGGAATAGGTGACGACATTCTTAAGGGTGATCGTAGTTAAATAGCTTAAATTTGGCAGAATCGGAAGAAGTCTGTGTATTCCGGAATGATGGGAAGTATGGGTCCTGTGTGAATTTCACGTCTGCATGTTTTAATTTCATTTTTAGTGCTTGTAAGGTCGATTCTAAGAAGTGGGTTGAAAAAATAGGCACGTGAATCATTCGGCGAGCTGGGTCGTGCTCGCCAAACGATTCGGTGGTTTGCCGACTGATCTTAGATCGCCGTTCATTGATGTCCATAGTGCTGAGAGATCTGTAACTTTCTGCGGACACATCCGTGGTCGCCGAAGGTAGTCGGCCACTCGCCATTAGGACTTCAGACCGCCCTTCGCATGCATCATCTACCCTCTTTCACTGTATCTTTTGGCGGACTACTTCGTAATCGCCGAAAGTAGTCGGCTTCTTGCCAAATAGAATTTTTCATCGCTTATTTGCCTAGATTTCAAGCTAATCCGTTCGGCGAGTTTGACCTATCTCGTTAAAAATATTTGGCGATTCGTCGACTGATCGGCGAACCTTTCTGCTTCAGATTTTCTATGTTTTAGTGTGATTGTTTTTCTGACTAATCAAAAACTTTTGCAGCTATGGTACACACAAACCTAAATGCACCACCTCAGAAAAAGGCAATGGGAATAACAATCAATGAAGGAGGATCACATCCTTCACAAAAAAAAAAAAGCAAGATCTCCCACTTGGAGATAAAGGCATATGAAAGAAGCATATCGCTAGAAAAGCACTACAAGAAAAAGCCTTATTTAAGACCAGAGTTTTGTGACGGATAAAAAATCTAGTCCCTAAATGTATATCTACAAGGACGATATGTGTTTTTGGTCCCTAATTCTCGATTTTATAGCAAAGGGACTAAATGTGGTCCCTATACTCCAAACTAAACAGGACAAAGTATCACTTTACAAATTTGACTCTTAAAAAGAGTGAGATAAATACAGAAAAAACTAAATCAAAGTAAACTTGAAGGGTAAAAACTTACCTGATGTCTGAAAACCCTAACCAACACCATCTCTCAGATGAGCAATTTCAACAACGCTCTTCTGAGATTCTCCACAAACCTCTAGTTCCTCATACCGCCATCTTCCCTTCTACTTTTGATCTTTTTCATAGAAATTTCATGGTCGAGTTTGGATCTATGTACAGACACCATTGATCTCTTCAAATCTTTCTGTTTGGTTAGATCTTTTGTTTATATCCGGCTCGATTTTTTCTTTTTATTTTGTGTTTTTGCCTCATAGTTTTGTTACACAATGATCTTTCAGAGGATTAAAATGATATTCCATATTAAAATTATTTTAGATTAAGTTTCCTCTGTTCAAATGGTATTGATTCCTGAATTAGTATTATCTTCGCTATTAAGATCTTGATTTTTCAAGTGAGAATTATTTTATGAGTTAGGGTTATCTTTGAGATTATGATATTGATATTGAAGTGGGTATACATGTTAAGTGAATCAGAGGGATTAAACATTTTCAATTTACTCTACTCATTTTTTGATTTATGTTGTTATTGAAAGTTTGGTGCTCTGGCACTTACAGTGTGATTATATTTTCTCCACATGTTATAGCATTGTTATCTATAGAAATTGATAGATGATTTATTTGAGCTCTAAGAATTTGGTAAGGTGGGGTTCAACTCTATCAAGGATATTGTGGGAGCTTGCACAAAAAGATTGCATTGTCCACGTGGTAAATTGTACACATAAGTACACTAATAGAGCTGTGTTTTATATGCATGAATATGGTTGATTAACTTGCTTCAATATGTATTTCACAAATTACTTTGGTCTTAAGCTAGAATGGCAGCCACGCTGAATCTGAAGAAATCACAGTTTAGTTGCACCTTACTTAAACAAAGATGTGTCAATATTCCTTGTATTCTTGATTATAATATAACTTTAGCTTATTCAATCTACAAATACTTGCTGAAAAATTTAATAGGATAATTTTTTGACGATTTTTTCGAGCAAATAGAAAAGCTCCCATAGAAAATTGCAGAAATGTTTTGGTCTGTTAAGAATATCCAATAATTGTATCCATCTAGTTATCCCATTTGTGTTCCATTGGTTATTTGATTAGAACTCCTACATCATATACTTTTCATTTAACATTGATTATTTGTACATAGATTGCCTTTTACTCTTTGCTGCAGTTGAATAGAATGTGTTCCGTTATTAATCC
>JAJOOF010063090.1:0-27017 GCA_029582545.1 Solanum lignicaule
AAATTTATTTTGTACGTTTCACTGGATTTGGAGATCCGTTTACAAGTCATGCTGCAAGTTGGAATACTTTGAAACAATTGACAAATTGCTTATCTTTTTTAAGGGTTTTTTGGCAACACATTATATTATATTATAGTTAGAAATATTAGTTTTTTTTTGGTGAATGAGTTGTGTAATCGTCTTGTGAGTATATTTCTGTAAACATTATTGTTTGTGGGATGTTGATCAATACTTTTAATTAAAATTATCTAGATGCATTTAGTTATCTATATTATCTAAGAGAGCCTTGACAGGAACAAGTAAGTGTTATTTATGTGCCACATTTTCTGGCCATAAATCATCTTTAATATTGGAAATAAATAAATAATTTTTGAATATAGCTTTAGGGACTAACAGTGTGTGAGTCCTTAAAACTATTTAAGGACTAGATTTTTGGTCGTGATAACCTTTTAAGGACTAGAGAAGTTCGTCGTGAAATTTTAAGGTGCCAATTGATTGTTATATTTAAGGACCAGAATTAAGGTCTCTAAAGGAGTTTTAGGGACTAGAACATTATCCGGTCGCGAAATAGATTTAAGGATTGGCACCTAAATCTCATCCCTATTGACCTTTAGCGATGGAACCTATAAGGACGGTTGGCGACCAGATTTTTCTCGTCGCTAGTGACCTTTAGAGACCAAAACTAGACCTTTTGGGACCATATTTCTCGTCCCTAGTGACCCTTTTTCTTGTAGTGAAGGGTCAACTATTGAGCCAGATTTTTCTGAGCTAGAAGATGAACAACCCTTGATACACTGGCAGAATAGGCTGAGAGACAGACCTCAATCAACACCTATCAGAGTTACATCAGCTGCAACTCCTCTGACCACTGAATCAGTGCCAGCCCCGGTTCCACCTTCAGAGGCCCCTGCACATCCTGTACCTCCACCACAACCCAGATTGCTGAACAGATTGAAAGGTGATGGTTTACAAACCATTGTAGAAAAAAATTTACTATCGGTGGAGAGTTTGGAAGGTAAATATGTTGAGGTGCTTGACACGCTCAAGTATCATGAGTTCAAGCAGTTCACTAGACCCCGGGGTCCTTATATTCCTTCCTTGGTCCGGGAATTCTACTTAGCCTATGCAGAGTTGGTCCAAAAAAAATAAGAAAAAGGCTAGTGAGTTCCGACCAGTAAACTCGGTTATGGTGAGAGGCAAGGAAGTCGAGTGTCACAGTGAGCATATTAATGATGTACTGGGTCGACCGCTACACTCGATATTACCCTACCAGAGTTTGCCTATCGTTCCGGCCTTGGATGATTTGAAGGGTTAGTTAGCTCCGATGATTTCTGACATCACCCCGAGATGGTTGGCTGTGGGAGCTCCTATTGAGAAGAGGGATATGAACATCGCTTCCCGGTACTGGTTTGGCTTCATCAGTAGCACTATCATGCCATCCCAAAATGAGTCCATTCTGAATCATCCTAAGGCGGCTTGCCTTGGTTCTATCATGGCCAAGAGGTGGATCGACCTGGGACTGCTGGTTTCACAGGAGATGCCTTTGAGAGCCAAACAGACACAAACATCCCTGCCATTTCCTGTTCTGAATATTGAGTTATGTCGGCATGCTGGAGTACCCCAAGAACCTGCTAGAGATATAGAAGTCACTCCATCTTCCTCCACTGATATCCGACGTATAGAGGCAGAATTTGCACGAGAGGAGGATCACAGAAGAAGAGCAGCCCCAACAGATACTTCTCTAGAGGTCAATGTAGACTCATTATCAGCAGAGACACTTTTGTCCACCTCGGCATGTGAGCCCTCAGGTATACCCGCTCCTTCTTCTTCTTCCTAACAGGCTCCAGGTGCTTCCTCATATTTCCAGCCTGCCAGAATCACTCAAGCCATGATCCTGAAGATGGGGCAGTTGGCCTATTCAGCTGATGTGAGAGCTACTAGACTGGAAAGTTCTGTTCTTGAGATGATTCGTCCATACTAGCAGCACTTACTCCCATTTAGACTTATGTTGATGCCTTGACAGTGAGAGTTAAGGCTTGTGAGAGCAGACAACGGGAAACTTCTGAGGTGATGGCCTTAAAAGCCGAGATTGCAAGTTTGAGGAAGGACGTAGATTACCTTAAGTCTACCGACTTCACTTCACCCATAGAGAGAGATGATGATAAGGATGTTCCTGTGACCACCGAAGATGTGCAAGGGAATGGTGCAACACTGGCGGAGTCGGATGCAAATACCAACGAAGAGTTGATAGAGGCATAGGTTGAGGAGATAAGAGAGAGCCAAGATGCGAGCATATTCAGAGATCTGCCAGATCTAGTAGAGTCAGTTACGTCCACAGTAGCCCCTAGTGGATCTGGCACTGCTTTTCCATCTGAGAATACTCCGAGCAGTGATGCTCGAGCAGATAGAGAGACTGCATAGCCAAGACCTTTCTCTACCCTCCTCTCTATCTTGCTTACATCTACTTTTGGATTCTTATTACTTGCATTTGAGGAAAAATGATTTTATTTGTGGTGGGGTGAGGCCCACACCTTGTGTGTTGGTGTTTTGTTGTTTTGGTGTACATTTTGGTTGTTCTGTTTCAAATTGTTTTTACACTACTTTTATGGATGTTTCAGCTCATGGCTCCACTTACTTTTAATTGCAAATGATTTTGACCCTTCCAATTTTTTTTAAATTTTTTGCACATTTTTGCCACCCCTCGTAAGTTGAATGTGGATGTTCTTTTGCAAAAAATTGAGTCTCGGTTTTGATCAATACCAATGATATGAATAGTGCTCTCAATTGAACGAACATGAATGTACTGCTACGATGAGGCCAAATGAAGTTGCATAGACAATATGTGAACTTTTTACATCTCGTTGTGATTAGCCATTTATCGAATTGATTCTCTTGTAATGACTGTTGCACACTAGCGAAAGTGTGTAGTCTTGTTTTACTTAAGTGATTAACTTGCTTTGAACCATGCATGAATAAAACTAGAATTTACCCCGTTAGTCTGATTGATTTAGAAAGGTGTCCTCTTGAGATGATCTTAGGCAACTTTAAAGAATGTGAGCCAAATTTGACATATACCTCTTTTGTGGCCTACTGGTGAGCGTGCGAAACTCTTTTGAACACCCTTTGAGCCTTACCTTTCTTTGGAAGAACCTTGATGAACCCTAGACCTTACTTGACCCACTACCTACAATCCTCTTGAGTTGTGGTTTAGCGAATAGCCAACTTAGGCTAAAAGCCTAAGTTGGGGGTGTGGTGAAAAGGAAAAGGAGAAGTCAAGAAGTGCAAAAAAAGTCCCCCTTATCCATGGTATTGCAAAAAAAATGGAAACCCCTTAAAAAAAGTGTGTGGAATAAAGTACAAAAGAAATTGGGTTTCCCAACAATCCATGGAGGTGAATAAAGAGATGACTTAGATGCACTAGAAAAAGAATTGATAGAGGAAAAGAAGGGAATGCCTTGAGAGTACCACATCTAATGAAGAAGAAGTCACTGAGCCTAAATGTCCATACCTTTGCACTCAGCCCCATTACAAGCTTTAGAAAGACCTTTCTGATCTCGAGTAAGCCAAATCGAAAGTCGATTGGAAAATAAGGTTAAACCTATGGGTGAAAAGATGCATTGTGTTCCTCTTTTTGAGTGTGAGTGTTGGATCTGATTCCTAATCTTGAATTGATTAACCTCTGTGTATGAATATGGAATCATTCTTTATGTGAGGGCATTTAGATACTTTTTGTTGAGTTTGAACTTGCACAAGTAGCAAGTATTGCGAGCATGAGAATCTTTGGCAATGGTGTGTCACAACTTGAATCTTTGAGTACACATTTGATCCTTGCATAGGTAAATTGAGTCTTGTTGTGTGCACTCATGATTGAGTCTTGTTGTGTGCACTTATGATTGAGTCTTGTGTAGCACTATTTGAGACACCCTTTTTTAATGGCTAAACTTAAGTTTGCTTGAGGACAAGCAAAATTTTAAGTTGGGGGTGTTGATGAGTCCACAAATTGGACTCATTTAGGGCTTTATTTTGAGAGAAATAGTGTCCTCGAATATTTATTTTGTCTCAATATCTGATGAAAACTCTTAAGCTTCAGGTATTTGAAGTTTCAGTGGAAGCATGGACACTTAGGCGCAAAAAGGAACAAAAAGGCTGAAAAGAACGAAGAAGTTGAAGCCTGAGCATCGCCAAGCACCTTTGGCGATTCGGCGAATGGATAGACTCCGCCCTTTTTTCCAGTATGTGAAGCCCTGAAGGAAGAGGATCAAAAAGGCGATGAAAGAAGCAGTCGGCGCTTTGCCGAATAGTTCCGCGAAGCAGTACTATACCGCCCAATGGTCTAGAATATGTAGATGTTGAAGGCAAGCACTAAACGGCGATGAGACAGAAGAAGGGCTAGTCGCCGAATCATTCGGCGAACTATACTAAACTCGCTGAACTATCTGCCAACACTAATTTCTGATGGCTATAAAACTAAACTTCTTATTAATTTTTATAAGTTCCGAACCATTATTATACTTTTCACAATAGAATAGTACTTTTTTAGATATTTTCTCTCAAGTTTGGAGAGGGTTTTGTGGGAGACTTGAAAAGAGAAGGATTTCATCTTCCCCAAGTTGGAAGTGGGTCTTCTCCATTCTTCTTCCTTTTCTTAAATCGAGGTTTAATTTCTTATATCCATTTGCTTTTAGTATCATTTTAGGTGTATTTTGTTATTTCTTGATGTGTGGCTAAAACCCCCCATTCTTGGGGTGTGATTTAGCGAATATGGGTTAATATTGTTGTTGGGGCTTGCTTGTTGATAGATTAAATGTATTTTAATGGTGATTTCACCTAGTAGTTGTGGTTGAATTTAATGGGTTTGTAGTTGCAAATACAAGTCCACCCATGTGTTTTCGGCTTGCGAGAAAGAGAGAGAGGTCGTGAAACCAAGACTGCTAGCCTAAGGAGTGGGTCTACATGAGATTCAGTCCGAGAGGATGAGCCCTAGTCCCATATCCTAACACTCAGCTCGAGAGAGTGAGTGGGGTAAGTCGTAGGCTGGTCTTCATGAGGAAAGTGGGTGTTCGAGAGGAACCCATTTGAAACATGGTAAGTTGCTTGAGAGAGAGTTTATTCCCACGTATAGTTGAGCCTAGTCACTATTACTCTATAAATTCTCTATCGAAAGCATGTACCCAATAATATAGATTAACCCGTATTCCGGTCACATCCCAAGAATCCCTCTCTCATTGTTAGATTTTCTTGTTGATTTCGCTAATTTTAGCTTACTTGTGAAAAAAACCCCAAATCGATATTTGACACTTTTGTGCCCCCCTTTAATTTACAATGTTTTTAATCGTTAATATATTTAGCTACGACTAGTTAGAACTAAATTTTATTTTTCTATAAATTCTCAAAACCACTCCCTTGAAACGATCCCAACCCTCCGTTCGGTTACTCTATTTTTGACGATCGTAGACACTTGAATCGGAAGTAGTGTCGTTGGTCACGATAATCATCAGGTAGTGGCCTCTATCCCAATTCATTCTTAGGATCATGGGTAGTCGCCCCTTGTCCAAATTACATAATAGGAGCATGGGTAGTCGCCTCTTGTTCAACTTTCATGGAATAGGGTAGTCGCCTCTTATTCAATCTAAGGAATATGGGTACTCGCCTCATATTCTATCTTAATTTGGAGGCCAAGGGTAATCGCCTCTACCTTCATCAATTTCATAATCTTTTAACTTAGATTCATTTTAGGCGAGCAAGCCTTTCAACCTAGAACCATTAAATGTGAGAAAGCCTTTCACAGCATACATACATAAAGGAAATCATGTCGTAAGAATCCTCTCCACAACAATTACATCAACATTCAACAATTCATACATAAGTTTTACTCTCAAAGCAATTTTTACCATAATTCATCACATATGCTTCAATCTCAAAGCAATCCGCAATGTACCTTATCAATCCTATAAGAATACATCTAAACCCATAATTTCTTCTTTCATAACATAAATCCCATTTACATAAAATTCATCTTCGAAGCCTGGGTTAGCCATGTGTACATGAATTCATCATAATATAATAGGATCCACTTAATTTATGCATAAATACTCATAATTCACTCAATTGAATCAACATATACAAAGACTCACAACTTAGAAGAAAACCCTAATTCGATTTGGGAATTTCTACTTTTCAATTGAGAGAACTTTGGGGCTCCATGAATGCAAGTATTCCTTGAATGAAAAATTATCATACCTTACTATCAAAACCCACAAATGCTTGAGTAAAGGAGACTTGACCTTCAACCCTAGCTTGAATCTTCTACTTTGAACTTCTAGAGACAGAAATATCTTTTAGAGGAAGAACTTTGGTCTTCTTTTGGAATTTTAGGAGAATGACTTAATTGCACTAATTTGGGGGTTGAAAACATTTATATAGGTGTCTTAGCCATAGGCAAAATGACGTAGTTTAGAGATAAATTTATTAGGAAAAGACCAAACTATCCCTAACATTAACTGCCGATTGCCGACCCACGAGACCTCACCGATGGACCGTGGATTGACCAAATGTCCGTCCTTCTCAATCGTCACTAGATTCAGAGAAATTGGGACTGAACTATGTCTCCCTGACCACGGGCCATGGATCCATCGACGGTCTGTTGGTCCGACCGTGGGTTCTGCCCTTGACAACATTATTGGTGGCCTATCCATGGACCCACCTTTGGTCCGTGGATCAATCCACAGGTCGTGGTTGGCCTCCATCGATGGCACCTGCAATTTCTTTAAAAGTGCTATTTGGCCCTCTCTCGAATCTGAGGTGTTACATTATCTCCCCTTTGGGAACATTTGTCCTCGAATTAGATTCAAGACATCATAAGAAAAGTAGGAACCTATCCTAACAACCCAACATACACGCAAACACATAAATGCATATTTTGAAGGAGGAAACCTCAACTCGAAGCTAAATATACTCAAATATTCATAGCATAAAGCTCATACGCAACTCATAAACAAATTCATATATCCAAGGAAGAAACATCAACTACAAGCTAAAACATGTTCAAAGCATCATATCATATGGCATAAATGCAATTCACTCTCAAATGCACATACACAAGTAGATATCAACCAAGTTGACTCATTTTTATCGAAACTTAAGCTTTTTAGGAACATGAATAATAAGGAAATCATGGAAAGATCTAAACACATGATATCAAAATAGTAAACCATGAGGAACTAAATACCTCAAGCTAGAGTAGGAGTAGAAGGAAAGAGATAACAATATCGGGACATCATATCGCCCTCGGCCTACCAAGTAGCACCCTCTACGAAATTATTCCTCCATAACACTTTCACGGAAGCAACTTCTTTGTTCCTTAATTTCATGACTTTCCGGTCCAAAATATCTACCAGAACTTCTTCATAAGAAAGATTCTCTTTTAACTCCCAAAGCTTCTAAGGGAACTATGGATGTCCGGTCTCCAACATATTTCTTTTAACATAGAGACATGGAAACCCGGATGCACCGATGCCAACTGATTTGGCAAATCAAGTTCATAAGCAACCTTGCCAACACGTCTCAAAATTTTATATGGGCCTACAAAACGGGGACTAAGCTTCCCTCTCTTACCAATAGTCATTACACCTTTCATGAGGGAGATTTTTCAAGTAAACCCAATCATGCACATCAAATTCAAGATGTCTCCTTGTAATATCGGCATATGACTTTTGTCGACTTTGGGCTGTTCTCAATCTCTCACGAATAAGTCAAACTTTCTCTATAGTCTCATGTACCAATTCATGACTTATTAGGGCTACTTCACCCACCTCAAACCAGCCTATATTAGATCTACACCTCCTATCACACAATGCTTCAAAAGGAGCAATACCAATAATTGAGTGATAGCTATATATTGTTATAGGCAAATTCTATCAAAGGGAAATGATCATCCCAATTACCCTTGAAGTCAATCACATAATCTCTTAACATATCTTCTAAAGTTTGGATAGTATGTTCCGGTTTCTCATCAGTTTGGGGGTGAAAAGCCGTGCTAAGCTTAACACGAGAACCAAGGCCCTTTTGGAAAGATTTCCAAAACTGAGAAATGAATTAGGTACCTCTATCGGAGATAATGGAAAAGGGCAATGAATGCAACCTTACCATTTCCCTCAAATATAACTTGGAATAGTCTTCCGTCGTATAAGAAATTTTGATGGGAATGAAATGAGCCGATTTCGTAATTCGTTATATTATAACCCAAATCAAATCATATTGTCGCCAAGTATGTGGCAACCCGACTATAAAATCCATATTCAAATCTTCCCACTTCCAAGTAGGAATACTAATGTCTTGGGACAAACCTCCCATTTTGTAATGCTCAACTTTCACTTGTTGGTAATTGGGACATGTATCCACAAACTCTGCAATATCATTCTTCATCCCATTCTACCAATAGATCTCCCGCATATCACGGTACATCTTTGTGAATGGAATACCGAGAGCTATTGGCTTCGAACAAGATCTCTTCCCTCAACTCATCAACATTAGGAACACACAAATGACCTTGATATCTATGTATACCATATCCCCCTAGGGAGAAAGCCTCTACGGACATTCTAAGCACCGCTTCTTTCAATTCAACTAAGGTCGGATCAAGACATTGCTTGGCTTTCACATTATCGCTCCCCGTTTTTCGCAAAAATGGATTTTGGAGCACGACCTAACAACTCTTTTGGGCTTGGGTTGGATTGAAGAGTCGTCACCTAATGAATTAAGGTGTGTTAGGTCACCTATCTAACATAACTAATCTAACTAAGGGTCAACGAACCAGAGATCGAGTAAGAGTTCAAGTTACCTCGAGGGGAAGGTGTTGGGCATCCCTCGAGGTCCACAAATATAGGTCATGGCCGTATCTCATGCAATTTATGTAGGGGTTACAAGTAGCAGTCAACGTCTACATTTATTGGTTATTTAATTTAAACATGCTTACTAGGTGATAACTAACATTAAACAGATAACTAACATTAAACAATTAAGGTCACTTTAGTTATTTTAATTAATTAGTTAAGCATGCAAAACTAGGTGATATAATAAATAACAAATAAATACTAAGCAATTAATAAAGAGATAAGCGAGGGGACAAAAATTGCAAAATTAGATAGGCGAATCAATTTTTTTTAAAATTAAAATAGCCCAAATAATTATAATTATAAAAAAAACACATAGAAGGAAAAGGGAAAGGGAGACTCCGAAACCCACAAACTTCACGGATCAGCCCTCGACTTTTTATCTTTGGTCAAATTATACATTCGGACAGACAAAACCAATGTTTGTCTTCTAAGCTCGAGTCGATTACCAACATCTCCGTAAGGGCCTAACTACCTCTACCCCACCTTCCACATGCATTACGTCCTAAAAGGTGCCTAGCGTCCTCGCTTAATGTCCAAGAAGCATTGGACTATTATTTAGGGAGGTGTTAGACTAAAAATAAAATATAATCTATTAGTTAGGCCCTCCTAAACACCAAATAAAAAAAAATAGGACTAGCATTCACCACATAAATCTTAAGTTAGCCGCCATATTTCAATTAACATGCTATCAAGCACAAGTAATTGTGAAAGGGCTCATGCGAGTGTGTGAACATACAAATACATTACACATAATGGGCAAACTTAAAGCAACAATATTGAGCAAAACAAACAGAATTATTAAATAGCATGCAGATTATAGTTAATGACTAATTTTAAATAGTGGCAGCAAAGTGATTCCACATGTAGAAAAATATTTTTTAGAATAGTAGCAAATTAGATTATAAATGCAGAAATTTATGTTAAATGGGGGCCAGCTTAATAGATGCAGCAATTAATTATTTCGGGCATGATTTTATCAAGGGCAGTTTTTAAGATTAAAAACATGCAGGAGCAGATTTGTTATCTTTATTTTCAGTACAAGAAATAGTAATATTGCAGTATATTTAATAGTGGCAGAAAGATTTTAAATGCAGGAAATAGTCATGCATAAATTTATTGTATTGGTTATAGCATTCTAGAAGTAGTTAACTGATTTATTTCAAGTGGCAGAAACATCAATGCAATGCAGAAATGGCTTAACAGTGGAAAAAAATATTTGAAGCTTTATCTTAATTTTTAAAGCAGGCTGGATATCATTTAACAGTACCTATGGACATGATATCTAGGTGACTGAAAGTCAAACACATTGCATAACTCCTATAGGCATGATCTTCCAAATTCCAAATAACATATAAGATAAAACTAATCCTTAGGCATGATTTCTAAGTAGTCAACATCACTATCAACAAAAGAAACTATAAACATGATTTCTACCAAATTGTTAATCTTATTGTCATGAATCCCAGATTTGTAGAAACAAACATTTAATTAATTAATGATTAGAGATTGATTTTATTAATGCTACATACTAGAAGGTGACATGAGACAGGTAATTAATTAGTATTTAACAAGATTAGTCTAAACATTAAATTAACAAGATTAAACAACTGATCAAGCAATGATAACTTTATTTTTTATTTTAGTTAGATCTAAAACCTATTTATAAAAAAAACGGATTATCACACAAATCACAATCCTATAAGCATGCTTTCTAACACAAATAAGTTACAACAAAATAAATAAACAAATAGCACGTAAACCCCTCCCCCTTTAGACAATCCCCAAATTATTTCATATATATAGAGAGTTTTACAATTACAAAATTATTACAAAACCAACATTTAAATAAAATCCAAACATTAAAAAATAAATTTAAATAAAGGCTCCATCCAAGCATCCTTTCCCGCGGCGACTCTTCAAACACCCACACTTATTATAAACTTGTCATATGAAGGAGATAGAGGAGCACCAACATATAATAAGACAAAATTTATTTAACGGGCAGAACAGATAAGCATACAGATTAATACACGACGCAAACATTCACACTCAAACAACTAATAAACTCAACAAATATAAACATCACAGAAGAGAGAGAAAGAAACTAACTCGGACGCATCCTTTATTATTTCAAGCATACATATAATACGATCAATGCAAAAATTAAACTAGTGGAAGGAAGTAACCAATTATGCATAATTATTTATCAGCAACGAAAACCAAACTTAACCAGATACTAGACCCGAACACAACAAAACCGAGTACAGAAGCACTTAAAATGTTTCACCAGAAATTCTTTTCAAGTAGAGAGTAATATACTTCCTTTTGAGTAGTGTATGAGCAATGTCCGGATGGTTCAATTAATGAAGGGAGATGTCCTTTTTATAGTAACTAAGGTACGGCCAAATAAGGATGATAAAAGGGAATCAATTAATATATTTTCCTTATTTTAAAAGATTTATTTATTTTTTAACTTATTTTTACCAAATATAAGAGCAACTAAATAAGACAAAGATTATCAATTAAACAGTACACAATGAGCAACGGCCAGCACATAAAAACAATAATTTCCTAAGTCAAATATTCACCTAATACTAGATTACCACAAATAAACAAGTATTAATCTATTTAGGACAATAATTAAGGGAGGAGGGATCAATTTACAGCAACTATTAACATATCAAATTAGCACTAAAAATTTAATACCCGCTTTTTATTTGTTAATTTAAGACTTAACATATGTAAATTCCAAAGTCAAGGATTTCAATTAACAAAACAATCAGCAGCATGATCAATTGAGATGGATTAGAAATTAGCAATTATATCATTATGACAAAAACAACCCTCAACGAAAACATGCCAAAACAACCGGCAGTAAATATTAGCATATAAGCTTAGAATGAGAAATCCACAATTACTTCACGCTTGGGCCCAAATATCGCAGTCACTGTTGATTAAACATAAAAATGACAAGAAATTTTTTAAGAAAAAAATGGTAAAAGATAGACAATAATTAAATCAAGACGAACCTGGATGGATCTGAATAGATCCGTCTAAAACTGACTTCACCAGAGCTTGAAGCTGCTGCTGATGGAGTTGCTGGCCGGAACTGCTGTTTGTTGTTGCCTTTCGCCGGTTGCCAGCGATGGAGGCTCGCTTCCCAGCTGCTGGTGTTGATGATCTCTCATCCTCGCCGGAAAAGAGAAAGAGGCGACGATGCCTGGAGCTCGTCGGTCGGAGCTTGCTATTTTCGTCGATGGAGCCTGTTGCTCTGTTGTCACCAGAAAAAGAGTAGAACGGAGGTGTAGGGTTTCGATGGCTGGAGGCACCGATGTTCGCTGCTATCGTTGGTGGTCTCGCCTGGCTGTTGTTGATCTTGCTGCCATGGTAGCGAGAACAGAGGAGATGAGGAGAAGAGGAAGACAAGAGTGAGAGCTCACCGGCAATGGTGGAGCTCTCGCTGGTTCTCACTAATGGAGGACACTGCGGCGCCTAGAGAGAGAGGGGAAGGAAGAGAATGAATATTATTTTTAGGGCATGGGATCTTTTGGCTTGAAATTGGAAAAGGAAAGCTTAGTAAATCCGGACCATTGATTTTAAAAGAGATGAAGGGCTAGGATTCAATCTTGGAGTAAGGACGACGAGATTAAAAGATGAAATCTTAAAATCAGATTGGCTTGAGGTTTGGAAAGGCCAAAATTGAAATAAAATTGAATTGAATAGGCTAGAATTGAAAGAAATTAAAACAGAATAGGCTGAAATTTAAATTACTAGGAGGAAATTTAAGGAAATGCTATTCAATTAATAAAATACTAGATATATTATAATATTTTCATACAAATTAAACACACTTAAATTTTAAACATTTGAGTAAAATAATTATTTTGAGTTTAGCTATAGTTAAATATAATAATAAAAATAATTTAATGATAAATACAATAATTTTATAAATCACGCATACTAAAATATAAACAAAATCGATTAAAATTTTAAACTCGAAATATGTTTTAAAAATACGTATTTAATCAAATAGCATTCCAAAAAGGAAAGGTCGGTCAAAATTGAGTGTCAACAACTGCCCCTTGGTTGCTTGAGAATGAAGGATGAATTGTCGGGCAACCAATGTTGACTTAGTAGCTAATTTTGTCCGACCGACCAGAGATGTCAGCGGAATCAATTCAAACGATATAGAGTTGGAAAGGGGTACGACTAAGACTTTGGTATTAAGTTGCCTACATATCTTTGGTTATATGAGAATCAGGTCGTGTGTAGTTCTACATTTAGGAACAAACGAAGCTCCTAAAATTGAAAAAGTGGTATGATAGTCCGACGGGAACGATACGGCTTGAATAAATAAGATTAGAGTAGCGAGACGAGCACGACAGAGAGATTTCCAGCTTTAAGCAAGGTTCGGATGAAAATAAGTAATACGAGTAGCAAAGAATTTAGAGGGCCTTTATTGAGCATGATGATCGTAGTTGAGAGGGCAATTGATCTTGTCTGCAAAATCAGTCTCTCCAAATCTGTAGCTTGTAATACGACTAAATAGAGTGATTAGAGCAGATATATTAAATAAACGATGAATGTAAACATGATGCAATTTCCCATATCGACCATGAAATTTGCCTTAAGACTATAAAAATGGTGTCTTAGGGCATGATCTCTAGGGCCATGATACGCAAAAAGTAAATCCTCATGTCATGAAAATGTTGTCTGTGGGCCACGAAAAATAAAGCCCTTAGACTATGACACAAATGCAATCTCGGGCATAATGAAATCTTCGGGCACATGCAACCTTCAAGAATAATGCAATTCGGGCACATGCAGTCTTCAGGCACAATGCAATTTCGGGCACAATTCAATCTCAGGCACAATGCAATATTGGGCACATGCAATCTTCAGGCACATTGCAATTCGGCCACATGCAATCTTCGGCACAATGCAATCTCGAGAACAATGCAATATCGGACACATGCAATCTTTGGGCACAATGAAATTAGGGCACATGCAATCTCGGGCTCAATGCATTCTTCAGGAACATGCAGTCATCGGGCACAATATAGTTCTCAGGCTCATGCGATAGTTGATTGAGGGAATAGACCTTCGCCTTATTTGAAGGATTGGTAGTTTGACCCTTCGTCGTATTGTAAGGAGTAGGTGTACTTGAGTGTCGAGCTTGATATGAAGTAGTTTGATCCTTTTGTCTGGTTGGAAGGATAGGATACCATTGATTGGAGATTGTCGGGCTCAAAATAACTTGGTCCTTCATCAGGTCAGAAGGATAGTATGCCATTGGATTGGCGATTGGGTTCAGTATAGAATAGTTTGGTCTTTCGCCTTGTTGGTAGGACAGTGTGCCATTTGTTGGTGAATTTCGAGCTCTGAAAAATATACCTTGATCATTCTTCCTATTGGAAGGACAGAATGCCATTAATTAGTGATTTGTCGGATATAGCGGCACATTGATCCTTCAAGTGGTGTTGATGTTGCTTTTTGTATATGTACCTCTCCTTTATGCATTGAAAGAAAAATAGTTAGTTTAAGGGGGAGGATGATCTGTATCCCTGATTTGGCACAGTGCTCCTTTGATGTTTGCTCGAAAGTCAACCCTATGCAATGTTGTCAAAAATTTTGAGGGAAGTGTAGAACTTCTAGTTATCTGATGCTCTTTTTGTAGACCAAAAGTTTCTTCTTTTGAGTATTTGAGATCTTCTCAAACATTCTGCCCCAGTCTCATGATTCATAAAAAAGGAATTGTTGAGGTCCTCTGTTGCGAGAAAGTATAATGTTTTGGTAGAATTTTTTAGATCCTCTCAAAAATTCTGCCCCGGTGTTGGCTTGCTAGAAGATTGGAATTTTTGAGACCCTCTCAAAAATTCTGCCCCAGTTGGCTTGCTAGAAAAATGATCTTTTGAATGAATTTTTCAGACCCTCTCAAAAAAAATTGCCCCAGTTACACAATAAAAGGGGAAAATGATTTTTTTATTAAGATAAGACCGAACTCCATAGGAGCGCCTATGTACCCCCTCTTAAACGGAAATCAGGTCTAAGCAAGAGCATAATTCAAGACAGTAAACAGAGTATTCTTAAGCAATAGCTAAATTGATGGATTCTGGCCAAACTTTGTTGTCCACGCTAACATGGGTACTTTTCTTCACGGAACCTGAATGTAGAAAATTTAAACTTAAATGGCATAAGCCTTTATTGGAGACTGCTTCAAATGATTTACGGCATATTCACTGTTGGGACTTCTTTTGGCGTAAGGTTGATGAGTCGCGAAATCTTGGCACATTTGATGCTCGAAAACTAAGAATCAATACTAAATTCATGTGTAGTTATATAGATATGATGTGTTTGGTAGTGTTTGGATAGGTAAAACAGGTACGAGTGAAAGAGAAGAAAATAAGAAAATTCAAGCTGTGATCTGAGATTTTGATGTCCAAGTGAAGACCACGGAGCCCTTGACGGGCCGTGGTCCTTCTAACTAGCCGTGAAACTGCTTGTGGTTGCTATCCAATAGGTGTTCCATTCAGGGAAGTTTGTTGATAACCCCAAGTGAAGATCACGAACGACTATACGGGCCGAGAATAAAAAGACGGATCGTGACATAGTCCGTGAAGTTCAACCAGTGGGTAGAAGTCAAAAAGTGGAAATAGGATTGAACCAAGTGAAGACCACGGACACCCAAATGGACTGTAGTCTCTTCAATGGTCTGTTGTGCAATTTTCAGTGTAGTGGGATTGAAGACCCAGACTTTGGGAGTTCCAAGTGAAGACCACAGACACTCAGATGGACCATGGTCTCTTTAACGGTTCGTGGTGACGTCCGTGATGCATGTTCTAGTGTTCAAGCCTAGAAGACTAAAGAATGAGGAATGCCTAAGGAAGACCACGGAAAGCTTCACGGACCGTGAAGCCCTTGACGGGACGTAGAAGTGGCCCTGAAAGAGCCCGACTGTTCAGTCCTATTTCGAGTAGAACTCTTTTTAAAAACACTTATTTGAATTAATTAGGTCGTTTCTATTGTTTTAAACTTATCTTTCATTGAACGACGAACGAGTTTACATTATTTATAGCTTTTGTTTTCGACTTTAGATTTGGAATTAAGTTTGATTTTGATTTCGGGTTCTTGAAATATCAAAGTGATTGTTGATTTTTAATTTCATAAGTACTTTCTAACATGTTTTCATTCTATAATTCTGAACATTTACGTATAATCATGAGTGGCTAAATACCACAACTGGGGTTGTGGGATCCATGACGAAATTCTAAGTGTGTTTTCGTAAAACGAGTGAAAGGCAATTTGTGGTTACAAACTATAGTTTAGTTTTTGATATTCAGATATCCTGATGAGTGCACGCATTAGTTTAAGCCTGTATCTGTCATTTATTAGAGAGAAAAATGATAGTTTGGAAAAAGCTAAACTAATCTAACTAAAAAGTTCGAGTTCGAGAGAAAAGAATCTTAACACCATTGTAGGCGAGGGTAAATTGTGAAACACTCTGTGACAAAGAGGACTTGAGTAAAGATTATCTGAGTAGAATGAGAAGTGTCAGATATAGTTAACTCGCATGTAATTTGTAGAAGTAAGTTGCCTGAAACTCAATTACAGAAGAACATTAGATGCAACGTTATGGGGAACACAATCCTAGTTTCAGTAAATTGTTGAAAAAATTTAGAAACTGATATCTTGTTAATTGTTGAATTAGACTTTAGTTGGAAACTTTGGTTACTAAAGCGTTAACGCTAAACCCAATTTTACTTTCTGCAATTGCGTATTTAGGAAATAATAACAACATTAGAGTAAAACGCAATAGTGAAATCATTTCAGTAAAGAAATTCTCTGTGAGATCGATCTGAACTCACGTTGAGTTCTGTAAATTGACTTCGACCGTTTATATCTCTTAATTGAGGTGTAAGTTTGGAATTATCAAATTTTGGCATCGCTGCCGGGGAATGTCATTTCAGAAGTGTTTTACTAGCTTTTATTCTAAGTGTAGTTAGATTTCCTAATTTTACGTCTTGTTCTTTATCTGTGTCTCTTTTAGGTGAGTTCAACTGTGTATGCCAAATACCAGAAGTAAGGGAGCCCCATTAGTCCCATACGACCCAGAACTTAAGAAGACAATTCGAAAAATGGTGAACATACAAGAACATGAGGAACAAAGACTGAGACTTGGACTGCAAGTTGAAACCGTCGCAAGACCAGTTCAGCTGAATGTTCTGAACAATCAACCTAGGGCAGTGGACGAAAACATAGCAGTGGATGGAATCATTCCTCCCCACCGCCAACCAATAGCTCCAAGGTGTAGAGCACATCATCCAGCTCACATGATGTATGAGGAGGATGACTTAGACTTGGATGGAGCTGGAGCCACGGGAGCGATAGTGTTACCTGCACTACCTCCAGGTGTAAAATTCAAAATCACCAGCACTATGATTCAACTACTGAATCTGAAATGTATGTTCAGGGGTGCAGCTGGTGATTATGCTAATCAACATTTGATGAACTTTGGGGCGATTTGTAAATTGCAAGAGATTCCTGAGTAAGCCAAACAACGATGAGGTTGAGGTTGTTTCCTCTGTCTCTTACTGGAGAAGAAACCAACTGGTTGAATGAGATGTCGGTTGAGTCAATCAGGACTTGGACTGAGTTGAAGGAGGCTTTCCTGGAGTGATTCTTTCCAGAATCAAAACAGCTGAAGATGACAGACGAGATCAATGCCCATAAGCAGCTACTAGGAGAAGCGATGCATTACATTTGGTGGAGGTTACTACAGAATTTTAAGCAGTTCCTATCCCCATTAATTCGTAGTCCCTAAAAGAATCAAAATCCTAAGTCCTAAGTTGATCAAGTCTTTCAAGTAAATTTCATCTTCTTCTGTGTGGGCAAAACTCTCCATTATTTCCAAGTAAGTCACTTCATAATTTGTTGAAAGTTTGATCTTGTCTAAAACAAGTTAGATTTACTTCGAATTAATTGAGATTAGCATGATATTGTGAGGATTAATCTTAGTTGATATTAAATTGTTGTGGGTTAGTATAAATTGTATAAAGTTGAGTTTTCTTGTATGTGGGAATGATCACATTACGTCGTAATTTTGTGCTAAATGTGTATGTCTAAATTAGTTCTAAATTAATGAGGGTTAGTTGAATTTATTTGTATTGGTTGTGAACCTGGGTAAAAATGGGGGTTAGTACTGTAAATGTGTAATGGAGTGAATGTGGGAAGAAGATGACTTAAACATTGGCAAAGTGTAAAACCACGGTAGGTTTTACGGACCGTGGAAGCTACCACGAGCCGTGAAACCAATAGTGGACCACACTTGCATTCCTTCCACCCCTCATGTAAGTTCACAACCAGTTTCACGGACCATGGTTCAATCCACGGGCCATGTACCCATCCGTGAATATTACTTGGTCAACCTCCTGCTACACACTGAGTCTGTGTTAAATCCACGAGGGGTTTAACGGACCGTGGTACCTACCACAGCCCGTAAGAGCTTCCGTAGAGTGTACTTAATTTGTAAAATATTAATTTTTCTGTGCTTTTACTTCTATCTTGTTTTGATTTCGTGGCCCTTCCCAATGATAGATTGGGTGATGGCATTCTTAAGGTAAGGCGTCACGATGAAATTACATAGGGGAAGTCTGAGTATCCGATAGTGTGTCATTTTTACTGAGTTGTGTACTAATGAGTATTGTGTTTCTCAGGTACGATGCCTCCTCGAAGAAAGAATGCAACCAAACCTCCCCCCCACGGCTACTCAATCAGAGGGTCATGAAGACTCCTAAGCTAGTATTTTTGAGGTGCAAATAAATGTCAAACCGGAAGATCACTCTGATGCTTATCGTGACCAACGACACTAACTTACGGTTCGAGTGTCTACGATGGTCGATAGTATAGTAACCCAACTAAAGGTTGGGGTCATGTCCTAAGGGAGTGGTTTTGAGAATTGATAGAAAAATAAAATTAAGCTCTAACTAGTCGTAGCTAAAAAAATTAATGAACAAAAACATTGTAAATTAAAGGGGCCGACACAAAAGTGTCAAATATCGATTGGAGTTTTGTCACAAGTAGTAAAAACAACAAAAATTAACAAGAAAATCAAGTATGGGGAAATGTTCTTGGGGTGTGACCGCAATACAAGTTGAGATAAATCATTGGGTACATACTTTCAATAGGAAATTTGCAAGATAATAGTGACTAGGCTAATCTTTAGATGGAAATAAGTACCCTCTCGGGCTACTTACCCCGTTTCTAATAGGTTCCTCTCGGACACCCATTTGCTGCCCGAAGACCATCCTACGCCTTACCCCACTCACTCTCTCGAGATGAGTTTTAGGATATGGGACTAGGGCTGAACCTCAAGTCGACCCACTCCTTAGGCCATCAGTCTAGTGATCTTGGTTTCGCGACCTCCCTCTCGGGCAAGCCGAAAACACATAGGTGGTTTGGTATTTTCCACTACAAACCCATTAAATTAAACCACAACCACTAGCTGAAATCACCATTAAAATACATCTACCCTATCAGCAAGCAAAACCCAACAACAATATCAACACATATTTGCTAAATCACACCCCAAGAATGGGGGTTTTTAGCCACACATCAAGAAATAACAAAATACACCTAAAATGATACTAAAATCAAATGGGTATAAGAAATTAAACCTTGATTTAAGCAAAGGAACAAGAATGGAGAAGACCCACTTCAAACTTAGGGAAGATGAAATCCTTCTCTCTTCAAGTCTCCCACAAAACCCTCTCCAAACTTGAGTGAAAATATCTAAGAAAGTACTTTTCTATTCTGAAAATAATAATAATGGTTTGGAACTTCTAAAATTAATAAAGAGTTTAGTATTTATTGCTATCAGAAATTAGTGCAGGCGGATAGTTCGGTGAAGTTAGGCGAATCCGCCCAATGACTCGTCGACTTGCCCTTCTTCTGTCTCATCGTCATTGAGTACTTGCCTACAACATCTTCAAGTTCTAGACCATTGGGTGGTACAGTATTGCTTCATGGAACTATTCGGCGAAGCGTCGACTGCTCCTTTCATCGCCTTTTTGATCCTCTTCCTTCAGGGCTTCGCATACTGGAACAAAGGGCGGAGTCTGTCCTTTCGGCGAATCGCCAAAGGTTCTTGGCGATGCTCATGCTTCAACTTCTTCGTTCTTTTCAGATTTTTTGTTCCTTTTTGCGCCTAAGTGTCCATTCTTCCACTAAAATTTCAAATACCTGAAACTTAAGGGTTTTCATCAGATATTGAGACAAAATAAGCATTCAAGAACACTATTTCTATCAAAATAAATCCCTAAATGAGTCCAATTTGTGGACTCATCACAGTCACCTCAGGATACTAGAGTACAGACAAAGAGGGCCATTCTACAGGACACTCCTCCCTAGTTTGAAGAGGGAGGAAGTTGTTCTGGTAGCAGTAAAGCATCGGGTAGTGAATCTAATGTTGGTTCAGGTAGCCAGTCTGCTGATAATTAAGGGGGTAGTGCAGAGTCTGAGAGCGGCTCTCAGGAAGATGCAAACACCTCTCCACCTGCAGCAAATATAGAAGCTGAAACTGGAGTACGAGAGGAGGCAATTACTGTAGATAAGGATGTAGAGATCACCGATGATGATACCATGGTGATGTATGTGAACATCCATGAACCTGATCCTGCAGCGAGACCGCGACTGATTGCCTGTTACCGCTCCATGTGGACTATGAATCGGTCCAAAGAATTCTTTGACAAGGGTATTGTGACCAAGAATGGCAGTTTCAAGAGGTGCGCAATCATGCCTGAGACTAGAGTGGTGGTAACTGATATCAAGGCGTTCCCCGATATTTATCGGACATTTCACTTCCATCAGTTCGACTGGATGGACGATGCACTTGGAGAATACTCTAGCCACCTGGCCAGAGATTTTTATTCATCTTATGCAGCTACACTGATGAACTTTGTTGTAGAAACAGAAACTATGAAACGTGGACAGAGAGACATTGCCATTACCTGGGGTCCACTCAACTCAATCACAGTTCGGGGTAAACTGCTAGACATCTCTGAGGCCACTATTAACAAGATGTTGCATGGCCCAGAATACACTACATCAGCTTCTCGAGACAGGGTTTTGCGATAGATTGCAAAGCAAATTGCTGTAGATGGGGAGAATGCAGGTTGGGTCACAACAACTCCAACACTCATTACTAAAGCTTCACTATCTTTTCCAGCCAAGGTTTGGTGGGTTGTCGTCCGGGGACAATTGTGACCGACAGCTAATGATAACACGTTGTCCCCTTCTCTGGCTTCATTGGTAGCGTGTCTTATGGTTGGTTACCCGGTAAATATGAGGCTAATTGTAGCGACCGAGATGAGAGACAGGGCATTAAATGAGAGAGCCGGACTTTCATTTCCCTGTCGGATAGGGAAATTATGTAGACAAGCGTACACTCCTCCGAACAGGCTGGTTGACAGAAAGGGTGAAGCAGCCAGACTTATCCAGGTTTCTAAAATCAAGGATGTCGCGAACAATCTCTTTGGCACGATTTGTGCGGTAGTGGGTACTTTAGTTGTTGTTCCTCATGTCCCACTTGATATTCCACAGGCAAATGATAAACGCTATCAAAGACACTTCATCCAGTACTAAGCATCAACGATCGTTCAATAGTAATATAACTCAATTAGTGCGTTGGGATCGAGTCCCAATGGAGTGGTTCGTACTCAAGAATCAATAGAAAAGCATAAATATGCTCAATTCAATCATAGCTAAAAACATTTACGAAGAAAAACATAATTCATGTTTGGGGTGACACAAGTGTAAAATATCAAAGGGGGGTTTGTATTCAACTATCAACTAAAACAGCAAATAACGCGAAAATACGAATATAGAGATGGGATTCTTGGGATGTGATTGGATTATGGGCTAAGGTAAACAACTGGGTAATTGCAATTAATAGTAAATAGCTGCAAATCAGTGAATAAGCTAGACTTTAGTGCGGGTAAACTTTCTCCTGAACAATTTACCCCGAATCAAATTGGTTTATCTCGAACACCAATAAGCAACAATGAAGCACAGCCTCCTCTTTTGTCCATTCACTCTCTTGAGCTGAATATGTGGAAAAGGGTTTATGATTCACTCTCTCGAGCTGAACCCATGACAACCCAATACCCACAGACCATCGATTCAGTAATTTTTGTTTTAAAACCTCTCTCTCGAGTAAGCCAAAAACACGAAGTTAAGATTGTATTTGCAACTACAACCCATTAAATTCAACCATAATTACTGAACGAAATCACTTTTAAACAGCAAATAAACTATCAATTAACAATACACAATAGTTAAATCAACCCATAATCACATAATCACACCCCAAGAATTGGGGTTTTAGCTAGACATAGTAAAAAGGTAAAAATCGTTACCAATTTGTGTTTCCAACAACTAGGTAGGATTGATATACTCTTTATAAAGGTCTAAGATGAAGAATCTTCAACACCCACTTCGAATTTCTTAGAAATGGAAATCTTCAAACCTAAGGAAATATTGTCTCTCTATTCAGTTCTAAGCTCTAAACTTCAAAAACTGAATAATAATATGATTCAACAAAAGATAAGATACTAAGCTAAAAATATAAACAAGTTATTATAGTTGTCAAAAAGTGTGCTGCGAAGGTCCAGTCGGTGCAGTTAGTCGGGATCGCCGATCCAATCGACGATCCGCTCGTTGGTCATTTTCATCGCCGTTTTGCTTTTACCTTCAACATCTTCAGGTTCTGTAACTTTGGGCGATATGGCACTGCATCGCGGAACCGTTCGGCAACTCACTGACTGCTCCTTTCTCCCGCTGACTAGATTTTCTCCTTCAGGGGTTGGCACTCTGGAACATTTGGCGAGACCCTGGCCGTTCGGCGACTCACCTAATGGGTTAGGCGATCCTCAGGCATTCTTTCCTCCGTTCTTTCAGCTACATTGTTTCTTTTTGCTCAATAGTGTCCATGCTTTGTTCCTCAATCCAAATACCTGAAATTCAAGGATTTACATCAGTTATTAGCACAAAATATGCATTTGAGGACACTAAATCTATTAAAATAAAGCCCTAAATGAGTCCAAATGATGGACTCATCAACACCCCCTACTTAAACTTTTCCTTGTCCTCAAGTAAAACTCAAGTTCAGCAGCTCAGAAAGGATGTCTCAAACAGTGCTACGCAAGACTCAATCATGAATGCACACAACAAGACTCAACTTACTCATGCAAGGATCAATTTTGCACTCAAAGACTCAAGTTGTGACTCATCATTATCAAAGAGTCTCAAGTTCACATTACTTGCTTCAAATGCAAGTTCAAGCTCAACAAAGGTGATCAAATGCCCTCACACAAAGAATGATTCCATATTCACACACAATGGTTGAACAATTTAAAGTTCTGAAATCAAATGCAACGCTCAGATTCTCAAAGATGAACACAATGTATGATTTCACCCATAGGTTTGCTCGTATTTTCCAATCAACACTTGCTTCAGCTCACTCAAAATCAAAAAAAGCTTTTCAAGTCTTGTAACGGGGCTGAGTGCAAAGGTATGGTCATTTAGGCTCAATGGCTATAGTCCACATGAAATGTGGTGTGAACAACACTTTCTTTCCTTTTTTTTCATCATTTTTCATTCTTGCTCACAAGTCATCCCATTATTCACTTTCCATGGACTGTTGGAAACCCAATTTCTTTTTGCAGTTTAACAACTTTATTCCACAACTTTTTCTTTCTTTTTCTATTTAATCCTTTATTCTTTTTCTCTTTTTTTTTTGTATGGAGGGGTTCCATTTTTCTCAAAACCATGGGTAAAAGGGGACTTTCTTGAACTTCTTGATTTACCTTCTCTTTTTACCACACCCCCAACTTAGGCTTTTGGCCTAAGTTGGCTATTCAAACAAATCATGAAGATTATGGGTAATGGATCAAGAAAGGTCATAATGTCATCAAGTTTCTTCCAAGAAAAGGTTAAATCTCAAAGGGTGTTCAAAGGGTTCACACACTCACAAGGTAGGCCACAAAAGATGTATAATGTCAAATTGTTTCACACTCTTTAAATGTGCCTAAGATTATATTAAGAGATTGCATCGCTTAATCAACTGGACCAACGGGGCAAATTCTAGGTCTCATCATACATGGTTCACATTAAGCTCATTACACAAGGCATTGACACCAATATAAAACAAGTCTCCACACTTTCGCTAGTGTGCAATGTTCATCACGAAAGACTCAATTCAATACTTGGCTAATCACAATGAGATGCAAAGAGTTCACATATTAACTATGCTACTTCATTTGGCCTCATCGTAGCCGCACATTCATTTTTGTTCGATTATGAGCACTATTCAAGTCATCGGTATTGATCAAAACTGATACTCAAAATGAAAAACAACAGCCACATTCAACACAAACAAGTGGTGGCAAAAATTTTTGGAATGGTCAAAAATCATTTACAATTAAAAACTCTGAGCCACAAGCTCAAACATTCCACAAAAAGCAGTGTACAACACAATTTCAGCTCAAAACCCAAATATATAAACAAAACCGTTATTCACAAAAATGTCACACAAAAGGTGGGCCTCACCCCACCACAAATAAAGTCATTTTTCGTCAAAAGAAAAATAAAATAAAATATACATAAATCAAAATAATGAAAGACAGAGAGGGAGGTAAAGAGGGGATCTTGTCTACGCAGTCACTCCATCTGTCTAAGCATCAGTGTCCGGTGCATCAGTTAGAGCTCGGGCATCTGTACCCGGAGTCACCTCAGCAAAAACAGCAGTACCACACCCACTAGAAGCTGACATGGATATCTCGGCCAGCAATGTCCGGATCATTGACTGCCTAATTGTCTCCTTAAGATCTGACAACTCTCCATATATGCTCTCCTCCCGTATCTCTATCTGCTCCTCGTCGGTCTCAGCAGCCGACTCATCAACTACTGCCTCATCCCTGTGTATGTCTCCAGTGGTACCCGGAGGAATCTCTGAAGTCTCAGGGGGATCCATGTCGTCTGCTGCCTCTAGCAATGAAGTGAAGTTAGTAGACTTCAGATAGTGTACGTTCTTCCTTAAGTCAGCTACCTCAGCTCTCAAGGTCGTAACCTCAGAGGTCTCCATCTGCCTGCTCTTACAAGTTGTGATTCTGGTAGCCAGATCATCAACAAAATCCCAGAGGGGAGTCACTGCAGCTAAGATAGCAGCCTAAATCATCAAGGGGACATCTCTCTAATCGGATCGCCCTCAAATAAGTTTAATGGGCCAGATGCCCCATCTTCTTGATCATCGCCTGAGTAACACCACTCCTTGGCAGCGGCGCCATTTTTTATAAACACTATCAAAGACACTTCATCAAGTACTAAGCATCAGCGATCGTTCAATAGTAATATAACCCAACTAGTAAGTTGGGGTCGAGTCCCAAGAGAGTGGTTTGTACTCAAGAATCAATAGAAAAGCATAAATTTGCTCAGGTCTATCATACATAAAATATTTTAAGAAGAAAAACATAATTCAATTGTGGGGTGACACAAGCGTCAAATATCAAAGGGGGGTTTGCATTCAATTATCAACTAAAACAACAAATAACGCGAAAATACGAATATGGAGACAGCATTCTTAGGATGTGAATAAGCTATACTTTAGTGGGGTAAACTTTCTCTCGAACAATTTACCCTGAATAAAATTGGTTTCTGCCGAACACCAATAAGCAACAATGAAGAACAGCCTTCGCTTTAGTCCATTCACTCTATCGAGCTGAATGTGTGGAAAAGGGTTTAGGATTCACTCTCTCGAGCTGAACCCATGACAACCTAATACCCACAGACAACGATTGAGTAATTCTGGCTTTAAAACCTTTCTCTCGAGCAAGCCAAAAACACAAAGTTAAGATTGTATTTGAAACTACAACCCATCAAATTCAACCACAATTACTGAACGAAATCACTTTTAAACTGCAAATAAACTATCAATTAACAGTACCCAATAGTTATATCAACCCAAAATCACATAATCACACCCCAAGAATTGGGGTATTAGCTAGACATAGTAAAAAGGTAAAAATCGTTACCAAGTTGTGTTTCCATCAACTGGGTAGGATTGTTATAGTCTTTACAAAGGTCTAAGATGAAGAATCTTCAACACCCACTTCCAATTTCTCAGAAATGGAAATCTTCAAATCTTCAAATCTTCAAAGCTAAGGAAATATTGTCTCTCTATTTAGTTCTAAGCTCTAAACATCAAAAACTGAATGATAATATGATTCAACAAAAGATATGATACTAAGCTAAAAATTTAAACAGGTATTTATAGTTGTCAAAAACTGTGATGCGAAGGTCCAGTCGACGCAGTTAGTCGAGATCGCCGATCCAATCGGCGATTCGCCCTTTGGTCATTTTCATCACCATTTTGCTTTTGCCTTCAACATCTTCAGGTTCTATAACTTTGGGTGATATGTGTTAGCATGATGGACAACTAAATGATTGTATATATTAATGTAATTATATAGTGATATAAATTAGCATGACCATATACATTTGTTGTAGAATCAAAGGAATAAATATTGTGATAGAATAGCTGATTTGGAGGGACAGCAAGGTAGATTTAGAGGGATTGAATAGCAAATTTGTAGAGATAGAATAGCTGATCTTTAGGGATAGAAATGGGGGATCTTTAGGGATGTGTAATGTTTATTTTCTCTATATAAAGGAAAGACTCTCACTTTGAGAGACATTCAGCAGAAAATTGACATGGTATTAGAGCCTTCTCTTGGTTGTCTTGTTTCATAGAGTCATCTGTGGTTCCTTCTAATTTTTTTTGAAAATCTTGGTTTTTTGTTTTTGGTTGACTGTTCATCGACAATCAGTCCTACCACCTGGGAATTTTGTTCTTGGTCATTCTAGTTGCTTTCTTGAGTCTTTGTAGTTTTCATAGCTATTCAAAAGCATGAATTCACATCACTTTGAATCCTTCAGTGTTCGTTTTACTGGAAAAAATTATTCTTCTTGGGATTTTCAGTTTCAGTTGTTTGTCACCGGCAAAGAACTATGGGGCCATATAGATGGAAGCGATCCTGCTCCTACTGATGCAACAAAGCTAGGTGAATGGAA
>JAJOOF010063091.1:0-18625 GCA_029582545.1 Solanum lignicaule
TTTTATTTGCTATGATCCATGTTCTCACAAATTTCGTATTTCTAGAAATGTTGTTTTCTTTGAGAATCAATATTTCTTTCCTATGATTGTAGATCCATCTTATGTTTCTCCTCTTCTTCCTACTTTTGAGGATTTATCATCTTCTTTCAAGAGGTTCAAACCTGGATTTGTGTATTAACAACGTCGGCCAACTTTATCCTATCCCGACACCGATCCGCCATCTGAAACTGTACCACAACTAGAATCTGAGAATTCTTCAAGATCTGGTCCTCTTGAGCCTACTCGGCGTTCTACCAGAGTATCTCGTACTCCCAATTGGTATGGCTTTTCCTCTACTTTATCCAACATATCTGTTCCATCTTGTTACTCACAAGCTTCCAAGCATGAATGTTGGCAGAAAGCAATGGAGGAAGAACTTTTGGCACTTAAAGAAAATGACACATGGGACATTGTTTCATGTCCTTTAAATGTCTGCCCTATTGGATGTAAATGGGTTTATTCAATCAAACTTCATTCTGATGGATCTCTTAATCGGTACAAAGCTCGATTGGTTGTTCTTGGTAACAGACAAGAGTATGGGGTGAACTATGAGACACTTTTGCACCCGTAGCCAAAATGACTACGGTGCGAACTATTATTGCCATTGCTGCTTCACAAAACTGGTCTTTGTAACAAATGGATGTCAAAAATGTTTTTCTCCATGGTGATCTTAAAGAAGATATTTATATGAAACCTCCACTTGGTTTGTTCTCATTGCCTACATCAGATGTATGCAAGTTGAAGCGGTCTTTGTATGGATTAAAACAAGCTCCAAGAACTTGGTTTGATAAGTTCCGGTCTACTTTGCCACAATTTTCTTTTGAACAGAGCAAATATGACTCATCTTTGTTTATTCGGAAAACATCTACAGGTTGTGTTCTTCTTTTGGTGTATGTAGATGACATTATTATCACAGGAACTGATTCTTCACTAATCACTAGCCTCCAACAGCATCTTAAAGATTCTTTTCATATGAAAGATCTTGGTACTCTTACTTATTTTTTGGGTTTGGAAGTTCATAATGTTGTTTCAGGTGTGTTTCTAAACCAACACAAATATACTCATGATCTGATTTCTTTGGCTGGTCTTCAAGATTCATCCTCCGTAGATACTCCATTGGAATTGAATGTGAAGTATCGTCGTGAGGAAGGCGATCTTCTTCCTGATCCAACTATATTTCGACAATTAGTTGGGAGTCTAAATTACCTTACTATTACTCGACCTGATATCTCTTTTGCAGTTCAACAAGTTAGTCAATTTATGCAAGCTCCCCGTCATCTTCACTTGGTGGTTGTTCATCGCATCATTCAGTATCTTCTAGGAACATCTACTCGTGGATTTTTGTTTCCAAGTGGTTCTCCTATTCGTGTTAATGCTTTTAATGATTCTAATTGGGCGGGATGTCCTGATACTCGTCATTCAGTCTCTGGTTGGTGCATGTTTCTTGGAGAGTCATTGATATATTGGAAGAGTAAAAAGCAAGATCGTGTGTCAAAATCTTCAACAGAGGCTGAATATCGATCCATGTCTACTGCTTGCTCTGAGGTTGTATGGCTTCGTGGATTACTTGCTGAGATTGGATTTCCTCAATCTCATCCTACTCCTCTCCACGCTGACAATACAAGTCCTATTCAGATTGCTACTAATCCAGTTTTTCATGAGAGGACCAAAGACATCGAAGTGGATTGCCATTATATACGAGAAGCTGTAGATAAAGGAGTCATTAGTCTTCCACATGTGTCCAACGATCTTCAAATAGCTGATGCGTTTACAAAATCCATGGCACGGCAACGCCATCAGTTTCTAGTAGGCAAATTGATGCTTCTTGATCCACCAGCATCAATTTGAGTGATGGACAACTAAATGATTGTATATATTAATGTAAATATATAGTGATATAAATTAACATGACCATATACATTTGTTGTAGAATCAAAGCAATAAATATTATGATAGAATAGCTGATTTGGAGGGATAGCAAGGTAGATTTAGAGGGATTGAATAGCAGATTTGTAGAGATAGAATAGATGGTCTTTAGGGATAGGAATGGCGGATCTTTAGGGATGTGTAATGTTTATTTTCTCTATATAAAGGAAAGACTCTCACTTTGAGAGACATTCAGCAGAAAATTGACAATAGACACTACATCGCGGAACCGTTCGGCGACTCACCGACTGCTCCTTTCTCTCGCCAACTAGATTTTCTGCGTCATGGCTTGGCACTTTGGAACATTAGGCGAGACCCTTCCCGTTTGGCGACTAGCCTAATGGGTTAGGCGATCCTCAGGCCTTCTTTCCTTCGTTCTATCAGCTGCCTTGTTCATTTTTGCTCAATAGTCTCCATGCTTTGTTGCTCAATCCAAATACCTCGAATTCAAGGATTTACATCAGTTATTGGCACAAAATATGCATTTCAGGACACTAAATCTATTAAAATAAAGCCCTAAATGAGTCCAAATAGTGGATTCATCAGCAAATAGAGGCCTAGAGCAGGGAGTGTCATGACAACCTTCCACAGAGGCACCGACACCACCATCTTCTACCTCCTATGCTCCAGGTACCTATGTCACCATTCCTATGATTTTTACTGAGAAATTGGTTTCAGATCAGCGCCAAACCAGGACACTGGTAGACCAGATTGTAATCCAAATGCCTAAGCTAATAGAGACAAAGCTGTTAGCTGCGAAAAAAGAGATCAAAGATAAGATGCGGAAGGAGCTGGTTGTTTCAAAGATGTTGTTTTAGACTAAAAATAAAATATAAGCTACTAGTTAGGCCCTCCTAAACACCAAACAAACAAATAGGACGAGCATTTCGCATATAAATCTTAAGTTGGCCTCTAGATTTTAATTAACAGGCTATAAAACACAAGTAATTGAGAAAGGGCTCATGCAAGTGTGTACATACAAATACATTACACATAATGGGCAGACTTAAAGCAGCAATATTGAGCAAAACAAACAGAATTATTACATAGCATGCATATTATAGTTATTGACTGATTTTAAATAGTGGCAGCAAAGTGATTCCAGATGCAGAAAAATATTTTTTAGAACAGTGGCAGACTAGATTATAAATGCATAAATTTATTTTAAATGGCGGCCAGCTTATTAGATGCAGCAATTAATTATTTCGGGTATGATTTTATAAGGGGCATATTTTAATATTGAAAACATGCAGGAGCAGATTTATTAACTTTATTTTAAGTAGCAGAAATAGTAATATCCCAGTATATTTAACAGTGGCAGAAAGATGTTAAATGCAGGAAATAGTCATGCATAAATTTATTGTATTGGTTATAACATGCTAGAAGTAGTTAACTGATTTATTTCAAGTGGCCGAAACATAATTGTAGTGGAAAAATGGCGTAATAGTGGACAAAAATATTTGCAGATTTATCTGAATTTATAAAACATGTTGGATATCATTTAACAGTACCTATGGACATCATATCTAGGTGATTGAAAGGTCAAATACTTTGCATAACTCCTATAGGCATGATCTTCTAAATTCCAAATAACATATAAGATAAAACTAATCCTTAGGCTTGATTTCTAAATAGTCAACATCACTATCAACAAAAGAAACTATAAACATGATTTCTACCAAATTGTTAATCTTATTGGCATGAATCCCAGATTTACAGAAACAGACATTTAATTATTTAATTATTAGAGATTGCTTTTGTTAATGCTACATACTAGAAGGTGACATGAGATAGGTAATTAATTAGCATTTAATAAGATTAGTCTAAACATTAAATGAACAAGATTAAAAAAGTGATCAAGCAATGATAACTTTATTTTTTATTTTAGTTAGATATAAAACCTATTTATCAAAAATATGGATTATCACACAAATCACAATCCTATAAGCATGATTTCTAACACAAATAAGTTACGACAAAATAAATAAACAAATAGCATGTAAACCCCTCCCCCCTAAGACGATCCCCAAGTTATTTCATAGAGAGAGAGAGTTTTAGAGTTACAAAATTATTACAAAACCAACACTTAAATAAAATCCAAACATTAAAAAATAAATTAAAATAAAGGCTCCGTCCAAGCATCCCTTCCCACGGTGACTCTTCAAACTCCCATACTTATTATGAACCTGTTATATAAAGAAGATAGAGGAGCACCAACATATAATACAACAAAATGTATTTAACAGGCAGAAGAGATACACATACAGATTAATACATGAAGCAAACATTCACACTCAAACAAATAATAAACTCAACAAATATAAACATCACAGAAGAGAGAGAAAGAAACTAACCCGAACACTTACTTTAATAATTCAAGCATACATATAATATGATCAATGCAAAAATTAAACTAGTGAAAGGAACTAACCAATTATGCAGAATTATTTATCAACAATGAAGACAAAAGATAACCAGATACTAAACCCGAACACAACAAAACCGAGTAGAGAAGCACTTAGAATGTTTCACCGGAAATTCTTTTCAAGTATAGAGTAATATATTTTCTTTTGAGTAGTGTATGAGCAATGTCAGGATGGTTCAAATAAAGAAGGGAGAGGTCCTTTTTATAGTCACTAAGGTACGGGCAAGTAAGGAAGATAAAAGGGAATCAATTAATATATTTTTCTTGTTTTAAAAGATTTATTTGTTTTTTAACTTATTTTTACCAAATATAAGAACAACTAAATAAGACAAGGATTATTAATTAAATGGTAAACAATGAGCAACAACAAGCACATAAAAGCAATAATTTCCTAAGTCAAATAATCACCTAATACTAGATTACCATAAATAAACAAGTAAGAATCTATTTAGGACAATAATTAAGGGAGGAGGGACCAATTTATAGAAACTATTAACAAATTAAATTAGCACTAAAAATTTCATACTCTCTTTTTATTTATTAATTTAAGACTTACCATATGTATATTCCAAAGTCAACGATTTCAATTAACAAAGCAATTAGTACCATGATCAATTGAGATGGATCAGAAATTAGCAATTCTATCATTATGAGAAAAACAACCCTCAACGAAAACATGCCAAAACAACCGGTAGTAAATATTAGTATATAAGCTTAGAAGGAGAAATCCACCATTACTTCATGCTTGGGCCCAAATATCCTAGTCACTATTGATTAAACATAAAAATCACTAGCAATTTTTAAGAAAAAATTGTTAAAAAATAGACATTAATTAAATCAAGACAAACCCGGACAGATCTGAATAGATCCATCTAAAACTGACTTCACCGGAGCTCGATATTGTTGGTGACGAAATTATTGCCTAGTTGCAGTTGTTGTTTGCTATTGCCTCTCGCCAGTTGCCAGCAATGGAGCTCGTTTGTCGGCTGGTGGTAGTGTTGTTCTCTCGTCCTCACCGGAAATGAGAAAAAGGTGGCGTTGCCTGGAGCTCGCCTGCCGGAGCTTGCTTTTTCCATCAGTAGAGCCTGCTGCTCCCGTTATCACTGGATAAATAAAAGAACGGAAGCACACGTTCTCACCGGCTAGAGGCGCCAAAGTTCGCTGATGTCACTCGTGGTCTCACCTGGCTGTTGTTGATGTTGCTTCCATTGTAGCGAGAAGGGAGGAGATGAGGAGAAGAACAAGGCGAGAGGGAGAGCTCACCATCGATGGTGGAGCTCTTTCCAGTTCTCACTAATGGAGGAGACTGCGGCGCCTAGAGAGAGAGGGGAAGAAAGAGAATGAAAATTAATTTTAGGGTTTGGAATCTTTTTGTTTGAAATAGGAAAGGAAAGATTAATAAATCCGGACCATTGATTTTAAAAGAGATGAAGGGCCAGGATTCGATCTTGGAGTAAGGATGGTCGAGATTAAAAGATGAAGTCTTAAAATCAGATTGGCCTGTTGATTTGAAAAGGCCAAAATTGAAATAAAATTGGCTTGAATTGAAATTAAAGGGTGATTATTATTGAAATAAAATTGGAATTGAATAGGCTAAAATTGAAAGGAATTAGAACAGAATAGGAGGAAATTTAAATGATTTGGAGGAAAATTAAGGAAATGCTATTCAATTAATAAAATACTACATATATTATAATATTTTCATAAAAATTAAACATACTTAAACTTTAAACATTTGAGTAAAATAATTATTTCGAGTTTAACTATCGATAAATATAATAATAAAAATAATTTAATGATAAATACAATAATTTTATAAATCACGCATACTAAAATATAGACAAAATCAATTAAAACTTTAAACTCAAAATATGTTTAAAAATACGTATATAATCGAATAGCATTCCAGAAAGGATTAAAGGTCGGTCAAAATTGGGTGTCAACACACCTCTGTCACAAAAGATGATTCTGAAGCGATGTGAACTATAACACCACCCTTCGTAGAGTTGACTAACTAAACACCCAGCCGGGCCAATGTATGAACAACTCGAACCAACTCTTTTCTATCATCCTCAATATGAGCAACACTACCCATAAATAACCTACTAAGAGCATCTGCCACTACATTCGCCCTACCGGGGTGATAGAGAACACTCATATAATAATCTTTCAATAACTTAAGCCACCTTCTTTGGCGATGATTTAGATCCTTTTGTTAAACACATATTGCAAACTCTTGTTGTCGGTAAACACATAAACATGAACAGCAGACAAATAATGCCTCCAAATCTTTAAGGCAAAAACAACCGCCGCTAATTCAAGGTCATGGGTAGGATAATTCTTCTCATGAATCTTATGTTTCCTTGAAGCATAGGCAATAACTTTCCCATTTTGCATAAGCGCACATCCTAACCTAATTCTTGAGGCATCACAATAAACGACAAAACCATTCATTCCTTTCGGTAAAGTCAACACCGGAGCAGAGGTAAGTCTCTCCTTCAATTCTTGAAAAAAAAAATCACAAGCTTCAGACCATATGAACTTAGCTTTGTTTTGAGTTAATGCTGGCAATGGACAGGCAATCGTAGAAAAACACTCAACAAACCTTCTATAGTAACAAGCCAAATCCAAGATGCTTCTAATATCCTAAGGGGATAAAGGAGTAGGACAACTCTTGACCGCATCTGTCTTAATAGGATCTACCTGAATACTCTTATTTGAGACAACGTGACCTAGAAAAGCCACGGACCATAGCCAAAACTAGCATTTGCTAAACTTTTCAAAGAGTTGTCGTTCCCTACGGATTTGCTACACAATCCTCAAATGATTGATGTGATCATCCTCACTTCTCGAATAAATTAATATATCATTAATGAACACAATTACAAACATTAGTCAAACAAAAAGACATAACCAAGAACTCAAAATGACAATTTCGGGTTCTAAAAGTCATTTTTGGAATGTCTTCTTCTTTCACCTCAATTCGTAATAACCTGAACGGAGGTCAATCTTAGAAAAGCAACTCGCTCCTTGGAGTTGGTGAAATAAATCATCTATCCTTGGAAGAGGATACTTATTCTAAAATGTAACCTTATTTAATTGCCAGTTGTCTATACACATTCAAAGAGAACCATCTTTCTTTTTAACAAATAAAACTGGAGCACCCTATGAGGATATATTTGGTCGGATGAAACCCTTATCCAACAAGTCTTTCAATTGCTCCTTCAATTCCTTACATTCTGCTGGAGCCATTTTATAAGGAAGAATAAAAATAGGTTGCGTATCTGGGTGAAGGTGAATACCGAAGTCTATTTCTCTTTTGGGAGGAATACCGGGTAGATCATCAGGGAACACTTCCAGAAACTCATTCACAACGGGGACCGACTCAAGAATAGGAATTTCAGAATCCACATCCCCCACCCTAACTAAGTGGTAAATGCGAGCCTTAGAAATCATCTTCCTAGCTTTAAGATAGGAAACAAACTGACCATTAGGCATAGAATTTCCCCCCTCCATTCTAGGATAGGCTCATATGGAAACTAAAACTTGACTACACGGGTTCTACAATAAATAGAAGCATAACAATAGTGCAGCCAATCCATACCAAGGATAACAACAAAATCTAGAATAACAAGCTCTACCAAATCAACAAGAGTAACTCTATTGGATAAGGAGAAATAACATCTTCTCTAGACCCTCTTAGCCACAACAGAATCACCAATAGGGTAGAAACAGAAAAGGGATCTAACAACATAGGATAACAACAAATCTCATAGCCACATATGGCGTCACAAAAGACAAGGTAGCATCGGGATCAAGTAAAGCATAAACATCAGGTTGCAAAACTTTCAACATACCGTTAACCACACGGGAAAACCCTCTTGTTCACCACTAGTTTGAAGTGCATAGAACCGATTCTGCTTAGGATCATTTGAACATGCACCACTTCGACTGGATGAAGCATATGGTTGATCCCTACGACGACTATCTCCTTCATTCTTACCAAACAAAGGACAACTCCTTATATGGTGGTCCATTTTGCAACAACCAAAGAAAGCATTGGAACTCGCTAAACATTTCCCCTCGTGATTTCTTCAACACTTAGCACAAGTAGGAAATAGAGACCCACTACAATTTCCTCCTTGAAGTTTAGGGTTAGACACCCTCTCATTGTTTAATCTTTGAAGAACATTAGAAGAACATTGCCCGGGAAACCTTTGTCTAAACCTTGAACGACCACGTCCACCGGACCTAAAGTAGGAAGAGTTACCATCATCAACTCTTGCCCTCTTCATTTCCCTAGACTTCTACTTAAGCTTTTCATCCTTAATTTGTTGAGCATGAACCTTAAGCTGAGAAATATCCATGTCAAGGACAAGCATAGTGGTACGACATTCTTTCACAACCAATTCAGACACTCCCGAAACTAACTTGCTCATTCTAGCCCTAGAGTCTGCCACTAAGGAGGGAGCATAGTTTGACAACTTAGTGAACCTCAAAGCATATTCTTTCACACTCATGTTCTCTTTTCAGAGATTGATAAACTAAACCACCTTAGCTTCTCTCATCTCAAGATGAAAGAACCTATCAAGAAAAGGATATTTGAACCTTTCTCATTATATGGGACCCGCTTCTTCCGTCTTACTTCCTTCCATTTGTTGAACCAAATTTGAGAAATAACCTTAAGTTGATACACGGCCAATTTGTCTTTTTTTACGAGAGTCACTTCCATAATATCCAACACATTATAGACCTCATCGATGAACTATTGAGGATCTTTCCTCAACCTTAGAACCATAAAATTCCAGAAGATTCATCCTAGTGAAATCCCTCATTCTAGATGCCACTATACCCATATTCGGGTTCACAGGGACCACAACCTCTCCATTGGCTTGAGCCGTTACGACTTGACCTAACACTTGAATAGCAGTCTTAAACTCTGCATTAGTAACTTACTCGGCCAACGGGTCAACCGAAGCTTGAGAAGCTTATGGAGGAGCTTCATGACCAACATTTTCTCCCTCATTCCTTCTAGCGGAAGCCCTTTGAGTAGTCATTTCTTGTAGACGGTTAGGTAACGATTAGGAGAGAGACCTTATAGAGTTAAACTCTATCGCACAACATAGAGTAATGAAGAAGTAAAGTTTCCTAAACATTATGTAGCCTCTTATTCGTAAATGTGGCGCGCTTCACACTTATTGTAATAACCCAAAAACCAGTAGACCTAGTTAGAGCCTCAAACTAGGGTTCTAGAGTTTGATATTGAGGAATAGAGTTGTAGATGAGACTTCCCGTGCATAGAATGAGGGATTTAGTGGTTAAACGCCAAGGTACATGTGAGACCGTGTAGTTTAGAAGACCATTTAGAGTTTAATTGAGGGTTGCAAAGGCAAGTGCCTACGCAAAAGGGGAGATCCTAATAAAAAGGCCAAGGCTGCCCAAACCTTGGCAAACTGTTGCCTCAAGACCACGACCACCTTCACGACCAGTGGCCTTGACAATGGTTCATGAAGGGACTCGTGAAGATGCCTTAGAATGAGGGAAGCTAAGACACTTAAGTCAAGAACTGCCTCAATGTTCACGGGTCTCACCATGACCAGTGGTCTTTACCAGGTTTCGTGGGAGGCCTCGTGAAGGTTCCTTAGGCTTGCGGAGGCAAGTCCTTGAGGCCAAGTCTTTGGACCAAGGACCACGAACCATTTCACAACCAGTTGTCTTGACCACGATTCGTGGGAAGCTTCGTGGTCATGCCTTGAAGTTTTAGAAGGACAAACCAGGTGGCCTAGATACTGGTCCCAAGACCACGAGTAGGACCATGGTCAGTGGTGAGGACCACGACCCATGGTGCCTCTCATGAATGCTTGGGTAGTAGGCTGCCAAGTTGGGGCATTTTTAAGAAATTCCAAACGTGGGAGATTTTAGGTGGGGTCATTTTACCTACTCGTAAAACCCTTATAAAAATATTTTAAGCTTTTAACCACTCATTTAAGTCACTTTTCACAAGACCCAAATCAAATCCCCAAAATTAGTCTTCTCTCAAATATTTCTCTCTCTAGAAAACCCAAGACTTGAAGAAGAAGAAAGAGCTTGAAGCTTAGGTCAAGAACAAAGACTCCATTGATGAAAGCTTGTGTAGGGATTTGAATTAAGGTATGTTAGCTTATTCATCTATGGGTTCTTCCATCCATAGAGTCCCCTAGAATTCCCCCAATTGTAAAGTCCAAAACCCAATTCTAGCTAGGGTTCTTCTTACATTGTGGGTAGGGTTTGGGTACACTACAAGAAAAATGACCTTTAGCGAGGGGACATTTGGTAGTTAAAGTCCTAATCCGGTCGCTAAAGGTATTTAACGACAGGAATAAATTCGATCGTCGCCCGTCGTTAAAAGCTCCGACGTTAAAAGTTTAGCGACGGGTTTCTGTCCGGTTGCTAAATAAACTTTTTACGTCGACATAAAGTCCAGTCACTATATGTCCTTCAATAACGACTGCATTTTCCCTACGCTAATTAAAAAATCTGGTTGTTAAAAATCATTAGGACCAACTCAAATCCAACCAATACATGTATTTTTAACAACCAAAACACCTTTTGTTAATTTTATGTTGTTGAAATTTTTCGTCGCTTATGGTCATTTAAAAATATTTTCGATAAGCCATTCATAAAACAGTCTAAAATACCACATCTAACTTTCTGATTTTATGAATATTGTACGACTAAACTAATAATATTAACAATAATTTCACACATCCAAATGTAAAATAAAAATTAAATTGATATAAAACTTCATCACTGATAAAAATAAACTAAAGAAAGTTATATATCCCATATCCAAATTGTGTATTATACTTTAATCAACTCCTAATTTTAAAAAATGAAATTTGCAACATATACACACATAAGATAGTCTTTTAAAATCCTTGTGAAATTCAACTTGCTCCTTACTTTCTTGAATGATAAATTCTTCACTCTGAAATTCTTGAGCTGTAAAAAAAACAAGTGTATTAGTTTGATAACAAGTAATTATACTAAAAACAACTGCACAAACTAAAACAGAGTATGGCTCACTAATGAAAACAATTATTGTCTAATTGCTAATTGGAAATAATCAATATCTTAATGAAAACAATTATTGTCTGACTGCTAATTGGAAATAATCAATATCCTAATGAAAACAATTATTGTCTAACTACTAATAGGAAATAATCAATATCCAGGGATTATGTGGACATAATAGGTGATGCACCAGTGCTCCCAACTACTGAACTGATATGGAATAGAATTGCATTACCAAAGCATAGGTTTATCCTACGACTAGTTGTTCGTGGCAGACTGCTAACTAAGGCGAGACTGGTGAGAATTGGCATATCGTGTAATAATAATACTTGTGTTTTGTGTGATGGGAACTGGCTAAAGGATGTAACACATATCTTCTCTAAATGTCACTGGCTGAAGAGAGTATGTGATGCAATACAATCCTGGATTGAGTTCAGAGTACAGAATAGATGTGTGTATGGTGCATTATTGCAGATTAAAGTGAACTGCAATAGATTCAAGGAGGAGGTTATGGAAGTCGTGTACGGAGCTACTATTTAAAATATCTGGATGGCCAGGAACAAGAAGAATTTTCAAGGACAAAATGTGAATATCAATCATGTTATGCAGCAAGTTCAAAATGTAATTAGGAAGAGGGTTAGATATGGTAACTGTTGCTGCACACTACTAGTACTACTGTATGGTGCTATGGAAGTATAAAATTTCAGAACACAAAAAAAGTCGATTAGCATTATCTAGGTTCATTAGAGCTATACTAATACAACAATTGAAGAGTACAAGAGACGTAATACATGAGCAGAAACTATCACAGTTAGCATTAGTTTCTCTGCACTTTATGAGCCTATCTTCTTCTCACAAAAAGTATGATAATGACAGTTGTTCATCCACATAAATCTACGTTCTTGTACAAACAACGGCAGATAAATTATTTTTCTTAATTACATGTAGTGCTACAGATTAGGCCTTGGATAATGATCAAAATTATGATTATAAAACAAAACCAATATCAATAAGAGAGTATTGGGGAAGTGAAAGTGATAGAAAGATGAAACATTCTAAAAAAAAGTGATAGAAAGATTATGGAAATAGCAGAGGCTTCTGTGTTAGGCTGATCTACTTTATACAAAAGAAGCTGAGATGGAGTAGACTACTAATACACAGGCTAAGACAATACTAGAGGCTTGTAGACACTATAGCTGGAATAGACTACTAATACATAGGCAAAAGCTAAGGCAATCAAAGTCTTGTAGACATTGTAACAAACAAACTATAGGAATTTGACTCTTTAGACAAAATCAGTGCTCCTAAAAAATATGATGGAAGGGATATGATACAAAACATGGAGCATAGAATGAGATTCCTCATATTCTAGTAGCTAGACAACCATTGATATACCACATTATGTAGAAAATGAATAAACTACAAGACACTCTAGCTAACCAAGCCTTCGATGAAATGTATAACACGTGGGTTTCAAGAAATGATAAATGAAGGGAGAAAACTCATAAACATAGATAAATTACAATGCTCTCATATCATAATTGCCACACTCTCATGGTAATAAAGAGACATCAATTCAAGGACATTAAGACACAAATATTTCAACGAGCAACATCTAATAAAAAAGAACACCATACAATTCATCTACATATACAAAACAACCATTAAACTTTACAACCTTATTTCAGCTGAAACACCAAGAGAGCGAAAGAATTCAAAAGAAAAGGAAAGTAGAAATACACAATATAGTAAAGGCGGAGGGGTATCAATGTAGATTTACTGATGCAACAACAATCTAAGGGGACACATCCTCTGAGGTTCAACAAGTAATAAGCCCACCACATAAGGAGAAGAAAGAAGAGCCATTAGACGTCCACTGTTGAATTAAAAGAATTTCATATAGCATTGCAATCATTTCATCATAGAGAAAAAAATGAATCTACTAACCTGTTGACTAGTTCATCTATTGATCAGTGAAGGATGGCGGTGATGTAGGTTCACCAAACACTACACTTGCAAGTTGTTCATATTTGCTCTCGAGCTCATCCATGTGTTGACATTTATCCTCCAACTCATCCATGCAGTTTTTTAATAATTCATTTTCTTTTTCACTTGCGTTCAAGTTATCTAGCAATGTAGCCTTTGAAGAGTTACCACCTTTCAACTCCTTAGCTGTTATCCCACCTCCAAATCCAATCACATGACTCTTACGTTGAAGCCCAAAGCGCTTTTTGACGACCTCAATATTTGTGAGAGATGAATCAGATTGAACCAGTTTCTAGATCTCAACCTATTAAACACAAAATAAATGAAAATAATAAAGCACATAAAGTAAAATGATGTAAAATGAACCTTATCACTAAACATACATATTTTGCATTTGTTTCAGGTTCGACAAGCTTGCTATCCTTCTTACGTGTCTCGAAGAAGATAGTGTCCATGTTTGGTGGCTTACCATCTTTTCCTCCCTTCACATATAAACAAACAAGTAAAATAAATCAATTTAACAAAAAATAGGACTTCTAAAGAGTTTCTAGCATTACTTACCAATTCATAAATAATCTCTCTAATAGGCTTACTACCCGTACGATGAGGCATACTCAACTTAGACCTATTCACTGAGTTTCTTGTACTTGTTTCCTATATTAATAAAACACCATGAAAATTATAGTAAAACAGTTAAACTAAGGTTAATAAATAGTAGCTATGAAGTCATACCTTAAACTTGTTACCTAGAAAATGCTCTTTAACTAGCCATTCCCAATCGCCCTTGTCTACCTCTTTTGGCACATCTTTTAGAGCATCGCAAAATGTCTTAGACTTCACATTCTTGTGTAGTGACAAATTTATCCTACAATATTTCACCAGTATCATTTTTCATGTTGTTAAGAAAGATGGAATATTAGATTCAAGAAGGTTTTATAAGCACTAAAAATGTTAAAGCATGACATATGTTTAGGACCAACCAATCTGGTCGATTGAGCCTAAACAAGCTTTGTGGCTTTTCAAAGTAAAGCAGTAGAAATAGGACATTTGTAGCTTGTGTGTATCATATTTGGCAAGAAAACACAAAATGATCTTCCAGCATCAAATGAATGTAACTGAAAAGCTCACTAGACAAATTATCCGGAGATGCACTTTAAGGTCACACGAAGAGCAAACTAGCACAAAGACTTGAGCAGTTAAGTTTCTATCCATAGATTAATGAATTTCTTTATTTTTGGTATCATAGGCTAGTCAATAGTAGAAAGTTTTGTGGTCTGGAAACTGGTAGTTCATATGTTGTAATGGCGTTTTACATTTCAGCTTTTTTTTATACTAGTACATAACTTATACTTGGTTAATAAAATTATATATTATGCCAAAGAGAAACTATGGTAGGAGAGTTTCATTAAGGGCACACTACCCTTGAAGTACTTGGGGGTTCCTCTGTCTTCCAAGAAACTACCAATAGCACATGTATGCCTCTTACAGATAAAATTACTGAAAAAGTTGAAATGTTAGACAACTAGACTCATCATGTATGCTGGCAAACTGCAGCTTATATAGTCAATAGTTTTTGGTGTCCAAACCTATTAGGCACAAATTTTCATCTTGCCCAAAAGGATCATGAAACTTATAGATAGAACATGTAGAACTTTCCTATGGACAAGCAATCTAATAGCTTCAAAAACAACTTTGGTCTCTTGGCTAAAGAGTGTCACTATAAGACTGTTTAGGAAGTCAATGTAGCACCTAAAAACTCGAAACAGGGCTGCAGTTTTGAAACAATTATGGGTAGTTGCTAACAGAATAGATTGTTTGTGGGTTAGATGGATGCGCTCTTATCATATGAAACATTATACTTTGGATAGCTTCTCAATCTCTAGGGTTGTAAGGAAAATTATTGAATGTAGGAAAGCTAATCATTAATGCAACTACACTCTAATGTGATATGGAAAATAGGATGAACATTATGGTGGTGAAGAACAAGTTTCTGATTAAAAACACACAATGAGAGAGTATACACATATCGCAATTTTCTAGCTAATTTTTTGTCAAAAAGTTTTGTTGAAAATTCTTACTGTAACGGCATTCCACATATGTTCTAGCTTATCTTTTTCGATGTCCATCCATGAGTGTACCCGCAATGGACACTTATTACGATCACGAACTAAAATCCCCAAGTGTCTGACAAATGATGTATGATGATTTCCAACAACTCGGTTCTGATAAAAAGTGACTCTCAATTTTTCACCTGGTTTGAGTCGTCCAACATTTTTATAAATGTTCTTTCCTCTAACTTTTTTTGGCTCAGCAGATTCACAAGGACCTGCTATATAATACAAGTCAGACATAAAATATACCAGATTATTACACTGACAACAAGATAAATGACAATGCGAGATAATAAATACTTATTTCATTTGTCTGGATACCTTACATGACTTCAACTTCTGGAGAGAGGGGACCATCATCCTCAATTGGATCAAAAGCAGAAGGTACAAGAATAACATTTTGTGTTGGCTCTTTTTGATAAGTTGATGCTTTTAAGTTTTTATTTTGACCAATTGGAGTTGTTTCTTCAGCCATTACTCTCTTGAAGCGCATAGATTTTAAGCTTTTTCCTCATCCCCTTGCTAAGGCACCAGGTGGAATGCATGCCTGCATTTTAGTCTTGAAATTTGATCCCATTTGGGGGTTCTGAAATTTTGTTGGATTCATTTCAGAAAGAATATTATGATAAAGCTTTCAATGCCTAACAACATACTCACAAATTTAAAAAGCGTACTAAAAAGCGTTTAACAAAAATTGGTATCAAAGCTATGGATATGAAAGGTATGGATAGTATGGATAGTAAAGAACAATACAAATATGAATTAATCAGGACGATTATAGAGAAACGCTATGAGTTAAAACATAAACAAGAAAGACTTAAATATAACATATACGCAGGAGTATGCCAAAAATCTCTACTAGCTCAAAGAAGAAAAATATTTTAAATACAACTACAAATACAACAAATAGAATATAAACTAAAGCACAATCTATAATGAATAAAGAAGAATTTGCTATAGATGAAAAATCCTATGAAAACCAAGACGGATTAAAAATAAAAATAATATTTTCAAGCTTAGGAAGGAGATATAAAAAAATAGGTGAAAATTTATATATAATGATAGAGAAAGAAACAGTGAAACTAGAAGATACTCTTACAGTCATGGAACGAATAACTAAAGAAAACGAAGAAATAGACAGGAAAAAGGAGATAGAAATTATTAAACAACAAGCAAAATTAGAAATAAAACAAATAGAAGAAACAAAAAATGATAAGATAATTGCTTTAGAAAAAGAATTAGCTACACTAAAAGAACTATATGCAACTAAACAAAAAGAAAGAGAACTCGAAACAAAATTTAAAAATGAAATAGAAAAATGTAAGGAAAAGTTACAGATCGAAGAAAAAGAAGAACCAGATATAAGAATAGATGATATAAATAAAGACCATATAAATGAAGACCACTCAGATCAAAGTTCAGATATAAGCGATACATCCTCCTTCCCTTGAAAACACCTCCCAGAGGGGAGGTTTATAGTACAGATGTACGCTAAGGAATATTATTAGTAAGACAGACGTTATACAGAAATGTTAGCAAATCTAGAAGATAAAAAATCTACAGAAATAAATACAGGAGATATTAAGGATACAAAAGCAAGGACATCAGGAGTTAAAAACCCCAGAGAAGTAAATCCCAATTATTATATGGTTAATTATGAACAATCTGATAGGTATGATAGTATATGGAATAAAAGAGTAAACAGAAAATGGACACCAACTCCAGCTACTACACAAAATAATTTTTTAGATCTAGACTGCGTAACAGATATAAATAAAACAATTCAATTATGGGTAGGATATATCAAAACAACTAATAGATAATAAAATAGGAATGACAGAAGTACCAGGATATATAGAAAGGACACTTATAGGAACAGTAAAACTATGGTTACAAAATCTAACAGACGAAAGTATAAAAACATTAAAAAATAATAAAAGGATAGATGGTGAAATAGCAACAACCCCAATTGACATATTAAATAAATATGAAATAGCTATACGTAATGAATTTAGTAGTACGACTACAGAAATAGAAGAACAAAATAAGGAAAAACAACTAAATAGAAATTTAATGTTAAAATTAGCAATATGTAATATATTTTATATAGAAGAATATACGTGTGTATTTAGAGAATATTATTATAAAGGAACATATAGTACAGAAGAAGGAAAAGAAATACGAAGGTTATACTTTACAAAATTACCAGAACCATTTAGTTCAAAGATAATAAAAGATTGGAATGAAGCAGGATTACAAGATACTTTAGGAGCAAGAATAAGATACATACAAAACTGGTATTTAGAAATATGTGAAAAATATAAAGAAGAAATGAAAATGGAAAAAACCATAATAAAAAACTTAGCAGGTTGTAAAGATAAGATAGCACCCCAATTTGGATGTAATGATAACTACTATAAAAAGAAATACAGGAAACCAGGCAAATATAAAAAATATAAATCCCAGTATAAGTACAAAAGACCTCGAAGAAGATACTACATAAAAAATTATAATACCAAAAGACCATTTAGACCAAAGAAAAAAATAACTGAATGTACTTGTTATAATTGTGGAAAACTAGGACATATAGCTAAAGATTGTAAATTACCCCAAATCCTAAGAAAAAACAAATATCCGAAATAATAATCGATAATGAAGAAGAATATACACAAATAGAATATATAGATTATGAGTCAGAAAGTGATGATAGTATATATGAATTATCCGAAAATGAAGAAGAAGATAATTTATATGATAATATAGATGACTGAAAAAGACGTACAAATAATAACTCAAGAGGATCATATAACTGAAGAATTCACGGAACAAAAAGTAATATTTGATATTAATATATTTGAACAAATTAAAGGAAAAGAACTAGACCTAAGCGTAGAAAAAATATTTAAAGTACCAATAATAAAAAAATTATTTAAAAGGCAAAAGGAAGAATATTACGTGGTAAGCCAAAAAGAACATATAATAGATTGTAAATATACCAAAGAAAAAGCGAAAATACCAATAATAAATAAAAGAATAATAAACAAAGAAATACAAGAAATTAAAGCTAAAGACCCAATAAAATATG
>JAJOOF010063096.1:0-28156 GCA_029582545.1 Solanum lignicaule
TTTGTTTTCTTTTCATCTTCTTTTTTATTGTTTATTACATGGAGACTGTTAGCTTGAGTTCATCCTAGCTATTAGTTGAGTAATTGGTCTCACCCGCAAGTCAGTTCATAAATTTATGAAATTATTATCTTATCTTTTTCGTAATTACATTGTTAGAGTGGGTAGAAGTCCTTCAAGCTCTTATCGCAGGCACTTGAAGCCCCATTGATTTCTATTTCTCTGAACTATGTCACATGACATCATCACACAAACATTGAACACCTCACTTTAAGTTCACAAAAATAAAAATCTGTAGTTACTAGTTACAGTGTTCAAATATATTTGTATACAGACTCATGATCGTTTTTCATCATAGTTGCAGTCTGTTATCTTAGCAGTTAAAAAGTTGGAGAAACAACCTCGGAAACCAAAGTTAGAATCCTAGAAGAGGTGATACTGGAAGAACTCTTCCCTAAGTCTCGGATGGTAAGGCTATCCAATATGGTGGAAGGTAGACGGTACCGATTGAATTAATCAAGCAGAACACAAGCTGACCTGGATATCCCTATTATACAACTACGCCTCAGTCCCTAACAATAACTTGCATAGAGATACAAAAAATATATCCTCCTTGATCTGTCAAGTTATGACATCAGCTTTCTTTAAGCAGTGCTTCAATCTCTGTGCAAAACCAATATGAAGGATCCTTTTAGCTGATTTTGATGAGTTGAGATTTCATCACCAAGAAGGCTCATCGACAATTTTGCAAATAAAAGCTGCTACAGTTATCAGCTCTACTAAATAATACTGTGGGCTGGAACCTTCTGTATTTGAGTAAAAAATTTGAATTGTCGAAATTGAACCAATGAGGGTTTCAAGGTAATAACTCAGTGTCCAAGAGTAGACTATAAAACGCTATTGCGCTTCTTTATTCAATCCAAAAAGAGACATTCGAGCCATTTCATTTGCTCATTCGCTTCACCATATCATTCAATTTTTTAGGAGAATATCTTGGCAAACTAAAAAGAGACATTCGAGCCAGTAAGGGAAACACTATTGAGCTTCTTCATTCAATCCAACTATTAAGTGAATAACTCAGCGTTCAAGAGAAATACGAAGAGGATATCGATTCACTTTCTCATTTTATTCAATTCTGTTTTACTCATTAAGTCTCGTACTATGTAGGACTCAAATTATGTAATGGTGAGTTTGATTTTATTCAAATCTCATTTTCTAATTTAATCTATTTACGGATCCATCTCTAACAGATATGAGGTTCTTCTTAGTTTAGCAATGTTTGTTCTCACTTTTTTGTTTTCCTTGAATTTGTGATAAAATTGATTTTTCCTATGTTCTGTCCTAGAGTTTGATTGTTATTTACTAATTGATGTTCCAAATTTACAGTTAGCTACTTAAAAGGAACTAAATTTAAACATTAAAATACGCCAATCATTTGGTGTTTTTCCTCATATTTTAAAAAAATTATTTGTAATTATTGGATTTTATTACTTATTATATGCAATTTTAATTAGTTTAACAAATCGATAAGAAAATCACACAGCACACACGTATAATGCACGTGTCCAGAAATTAGTATTCTTAAAGATTAATTTATAATTCTTGAATTTTACTACATATTACATGCATGTTTTTATAGAATTTGAATGGCATTAATACTAAAAAAAATAAAAAATCGAACCAACCAAATTTTTTTATTTTTCGATTCATATTTTCTGTAACTTCGATTTTTTTGTTTGATTTTCAGTAATATAATTTTCGTATTTCGGTTTAACCGAAATTTATGCACTACTATACATACTATATAAGATATTATTTAATTATTAATACTTTTGTTTCCTTTTCTCCCATAGCATGCACTTAGCATTTAGCCCTTGGGTTTTCATTCCGAATTTTCAATTCCAATTTCTTCTAGTTTGAGGTATTTCATCCTACTAATAAATTGAACTGAACCGAATTACAAAAAATCAAATTGAATTGGATTAATCTGGTTAGGTATTCGGTACGACAAATTCAAAAACCAAAAAATCAAAAAAATCGAAATAAAAAAATTTAAACTGAACCGAACTATCGAATGTCCACCCCTAATTTTAATTGTTCTAATAGATCTATAAAAAGTAACTAAGGACTCATGTGCAATACACGTGTCCAGGAACTAGTTGATTTAAAATTCGAATAGTTCATATCTTTAAAATTTAGAAGTCATTCTCGTCTTTATTGATAAGTAGCAAATTTGAATTGTCAAATTTGGACAAATGAGGTTTCAAGGGAATAACTAAGTTTCCAAGAGTAGACTATAAAACTCGAGATATCCTCAATCACTTCATCATTTCAATTCAGTTTTTTAGGAGAATATCTTGGCGTCCCAAAAGAGGCATTCGAACCAGAAAGGGAAACCCAATTGTGCTTCTTCATTCAATCAATTATTAAGTGAATAACTTAACGTCCAAGAGGAATATAAACACGGCGAAGAGGATACTGATAAACTTTCTCATTTTATTCAATTTATTTTTGCTCATTAAGTCTCGTACTATAAATGACTCAAATTATGTGAATGTGAGTTTGATTCTATTCAAATCTCATTTTCTCATTTAATTTATTTTCTTGGTTCTGAATTTATGAACCATCTCTAACCGATATGTGGTTCTTCTTCGTTTAGCAATGTTTGTACTCACTTTTTTGTTTTTCTTGAATTTGTGATTGTTTTATTTTAAAAAGAAACGGGTTTAGAGTCACCACTTAATTTTTAAAGTAAAGTTAAGAAAATTATTTTTTTCAAAAGATTAAAAACAGAAAATCTAATGAAAATGTTAAGGGGGGTTCAGGGTTCATATTAATGTTCTAGGAAGAGTTTTAAAGCACCTAGAACATCCGCTAACATGCGATTATTCGGTAACTAACTATTTGGCTAAACGATTTTAAGTGGAAAAACATACTTTGTTTGAAGAAATAACAACTTAAGATTCGAAATTGCTTTTAAAGGGAAAGGGAGATAGTATAAGGATAGTACTTAAGTACTAGATATTTTAAGTCCAATAAAATAAAATAAAATACATTTGTTTGATTTTAACAGCTATGGCTAGTTCATCTTTAGGGGAATTGAATTAAGGAAAACCTTAGAATTAACTAGCAAACAAACAATTAAACAAATATAAAAACAGATAAAATAAAGAGAGAGAGTCTTGGGCCTAAGTCTGATTTTATGTTCGCCTGCACCAGCACTTGGGCCTAATTTTATTTTGGGCCTTTGGCCCATTTAATCACTGGTACCTCCTAATCTAACATAAAAGAATCATTTTTTCTTTTGGGTCTTAGGTCCAATTTTTTCATCTGTCCTAAGAAACTAACTAGTGATAATAAAATGATGAACAAATTACAGAAATATACACATTTTGTTTCACTTATTTCCATTATCCCCTTACTTTTAAAAATCTCCAAAATCCCTTATTTCTTTAATGTATCCGAGCTGCATATTAATGTATCTGAGCCAGTATTTAATGTATCCAAGCTACATATTATGTATCCGAGCAAGTTTTTAATGTATTCGAGCTACATATTAATGTATCTGAGCTAGTATTTAATGTATCCGAGCTAGTTTTTAATGTATCCGAGATAGTATTTAATGTATCCGAGCTACATATTAATGTATCCTAGCTTCAATTATTGTATTCGGTTCTTTTAATTTTTAAGGGATTAGTGTAGTTAGAAACTTATTAGGGATAGATTGTAATTTCATATTAAAACTATGGGATTTATGTAATTTTCCCAATAATGATTGCAAATAAAGGGCTTAGGCCCTCTCATTTTCGTATATACTAGGTGTATACTAGTGTATACAATCCCATATCAACTCCAATTCTTGTTCGTCAATTTTTCGGGAGACCTATTCTTCAGTTTTACAGTTGGCTGACTCGATAAAGGTGGAACTTGAGCCTTCATGGCTCTCTCGAAATGAAATGGAAAGACGATAGGAGTTCATAGTGAACTCGAATAAATTTTACATGTAGCAAAACAAATAAAATACATAAATAATACTCATAATAATTCATAGGAGAAAGTGAAACAATAAGACACTCTCGGAACAACAATCCAAAAAAAATAACAAATAAGACTAATGACATGCCCAAGCAGAAGAAGAAGAACGTGTACTGTTGGTATTGTACGCTGCTGTTGAAATAAAGTGGGCTGGGTCTTTGTATGATGGGCTGGGAATTGAGTTGTCTGCAAAGAAGTGGAAATGAGCTGAAATAGGATTTGGCCCAGAATTGGTTTTTGCAAAGGGTTGAAATAAATTGATTAGGAGTAATAGCTTAAAAAAATTTCAATCCTGACCAAATCGAATTCAATCGATGAATTTTGTCAGACGAATTAATACAAATTAATTAATGAGCTTCTTAATCTTAACGAAATAGAATAATTAACTTCATTATAGACTAAATAATTTAAAAATATAAACTATTATATAACTAAACTAATTAGTAAGATATCCAAACAAGACAAAATCTTTTTTTGAGATGATTTTCGAATATTTATAAATGTACTAATTATATATAAAATTATGTAAGAAAACATATTTATTATTTAAAAATTATAAAAGCAACTAAAATTACTTTATAATAACTTGAAAAAATAATTTGAATGTTATAAAACTATTTTTTTCAAATCGTTCGAAATTGAAGAAACTCGATGATTAATATATATTGTGGAGGTCCAAAATTGGATATCAACAGTGATAAAATTGATTTTCCCTATGTTCGGTCCTAGATTTTGATTGTTTTTTTTTTTTGTCTTATGAGGTTGTTTATTCCACAACTTTGTATGAGTATATCTCAATCTAGTTATGTTTGATTAAAGTAAAACATAATGATGATTGAAAAAAAATCCTCTTTTGTTCAGTATGCTTGAATTACTAAAGAATGAGAAAAAAGATGCAAATAAGAACCAGAAATTTGAAGAATCGAGAGAGTACGTAATTAATTAATTTTACATCTTATCATTGTCTTGTATTAATTATTTTTAAATTTTATCCTTATCATTAAGTAATTATTATTTAAATTAATTGGAGTACAAGTGGTCAAATTTAAAATTTCAAAGTAACATTAGTAAAATTAATTTGGTAAAATAAATACTTCATTAATATTTTTTGTAAGGAGAGTGCAAAACACAAACTAAACAAATATAGAAGCACGAAGTAAGTAATTCAAAACTTCCGATCAAAGAGGAAAAAGATGTAGAGTACTACCATACGCAACAAGGAGTACCAGAGAATAGTTCCAATATTATTGACTTCATCATTATTGTAATTTTCATATCTTCTGTTTATCTAATTATGCCCCTTTTTTTTCTTTGTTTTCAATTTATGGTTCATCTCTAATCAATTTTGGAAGATTATAATTAATAAGATTAATGGAAGCTTGTTTATTTTTCACCATAGCTTAGAAGCTATTTTTCTTTTCCTTTTGTTTTCTTTGTCTTTCAAACATAACATATTTTGACTAGTCTCTAGGCACGTGCTTCGCACGTGTATCCTATATCCATTGTCACACAATCTTATAGAGAGGTGAGCAAAATACAACAACGAAGAAAAAGTAGATTGTTGTAGAGAAAAAGGAAAAAATCAAATGACTTTACATTTTGGTATATTACTTATGTAAAGTGGAAATTAAAGATATGCACAAATGTTATTGTAAAAGTAGAAACTCAAAGGACGAACAAATAACGTTGAAAATGTGAAAAATGACAATTATGGATAATTATTACCTTTATTTAATCAATCTAAAATATAATATTCAACTTATATGCACTCAATATCAAACATTACATCAATTTTGTTGGGATACAAAAATATTATAAATTACATTATGTATTCTACATGTATATTCATATAAGGGTAGTGGAAAAGACTGACTTATGATTCCATTATTGATAATGACTCAACTTTTTAAAATTCGCACAGATTTTTTGCGGAATCTGCTCACATGCAATAAACAGTCAAATCTGAACTGAACCTTGTCCCTCTTTTGTTTTTCTGGCGCGCAGGAAGCACAATAGTAACGTGCATTGCGTCATTCTATTGTGTTATAATAAAATACGATGGTAAACTTTAGTTATATTATAATAACTAAGAGCAAATGTTCAAATTTTGTACAAAAAATGAATGTGCTTAATTTTGTGTTTATTATTTAAACATAAAATGCTAAAGGAATAATTTTTAAGCTAAAGGGTAAATCATAATCCAACTTTGAAGTAATATATAAGAATTATTTCATTTTAGACAATTAACTTATTTTATTGGTCCTCCAAATGAGAATTACAAAGCCCCAATTAGTTAGCTTTGTCAAATACGGAGAAAAAATCCCAATCCATACCACCTTCATTCCTAGTCTCCCAATTAGTTCCAAGTATCTGATTCTAGGAGTGGCTCCAACATTTATTTATTTATTTATTTATATACACTCTATTGTTAATTTATATAAATGGACTTTGCCAGGGACAACTTATCCGTCATTTTAGTATAAATGGTGAGATAAATAATCTTGAAGCTAATTATTTATTTTAAAAGTCAAGAAAATTACTTGCAATATTATGTCTAAGATTTAAAAACAAACAACCAAATTAAAAATGTACAATTTTTTTTTGCAATCCTAATTCTAATGTTATAAGGAAACGGAGAGGCAAAAAGTTTAGCTGCTAGTAAGAAGATGAATTTTGTCGGAAAAAAGTATCAATTCCTCACGAAATAATGTTTGAAATATTCTCATGGCTTTTTTTTTAAGTCGTTAATGCATGTACATTTCTAGATCCTGTAATTCTCTTGTATTTGATTCAAATTTTGTGGATATCCATAGTTGTCGTTCTATGACCCGTCCTGGTGGGACAAAATTCCTTATGCATGGAGCAGGAGGAGTTTGTTACACTGCTGATTAGCAAAAGGAAGATGGACAAACCTCTACTTTCGACCTTGTTCAAATTGAGAGTTTTGATGAACTCCCCTTCAATATCCCGGTAGATTCTTGTTTGAATTGTGTTAATGATTTATTTTGCATTTGGGAACCATTATCTGTGCAATCTGCTACAATTTTAAACGCCAATACAAGAGACATAAGATTTCTTCCCAACCTAAATGATGATTTTTATCTCCTTCACTATTTGTTAGGTTGTGAGCCAGAAGAAAAGAAGTATAAAGATTTATTAATTAAATGACACAAGTATATATGCACCTCATTTTTAATGAGAGATATATTCACTCTAAATCACAAAAGCGAGGGATATATTTTATCTTTCTCCCTAGTAAATTTCTTTGCTTAATTTGTGTTATACATACCTCATCAAAATTATTGAACAACAAAACAAGCAAAGATTTCTTGATTTCTTCTCTACCAAGTTACTAGTTTTGAATGTTTTACTGCAAAAAGGGGCTATACCAACTAGTCCATTGACTTGAGAATATAAAGTTGGCAACTCAAAATTTGACTGAAAGTGACAAGGTGACCTCATAATTGAGTACTCCAAAGTAACAATAGTAGATTTTTCTTTGCTTAATTTGCGGTTCATAATATACCTCATTAAAATTACATTCAATTTATCACATCTATTGATGGTTTACGGTATTTGTCTATCTGGACTTAATGAATCAATCCCACAAAAAATTGAAGTGATTTTTTTTATTGAATTTCTTTTTTACCTTTCAAGTCATGGTGCATACACAGCTAACACTCTTATCTTAACTAAACAAACTTTTTTTTTTGAATTTTCAAATCAATTGTTTTGTCAAGGCCCATACATCACCATATACTGTTATAGACTTTTCTTCTTTTTTTGTTTTTCTTCTTAAAAATTAATTGATTAACTAATTATTTTCTACTTGAGTACCATTAAATTAAAGTTAATCTCTACAATGAATTATACTACGTTATGTAGTATTGTATAACACATTGGCAAGACTAATAATGTGTAATAATTGGACCAGGACTACTGCAAAGACTTCAAAATTGTGAAATTTTCGTCTACTAAAAAATATCAAACAAAATGCATTATAAGTGATAGAAATTTTCTTTTGTAGCTTTTATTTAAACTTTTCTTTGCAATAACTCGTGCATTAATTTGGGAATATGTAAATTCATTAGAAGTACTATTAGAATATAAGTTTGATCATAGTTAAGTTAATATTGAATCAAGTGTATAAACCAAATAACATCTTATATATATTCTAACCAATCAAATAAAAAATGATTTTTGACTTGATATTTTTTTTCAAGGTCTATATACCAAGAAATACTCTTATCCCAGCTAATCAAAAGTTTTAGGAATCTTTACCTTTTAAGTCAAGTTCTATACACCATGTAACATTCTTATCCCAACCAATCAAGAATTTTAAAGGATTTTTTACTTAAAATTTTATTGTCAAGGTCTATACATCAATAATCAGTGTATTCTTATCCTAATTAATCAAACTCTTTTTGATTTATTGGCTTGAGAAGTTTTTGTCAAGACATATACACTAATTAATACTATTCGACGGTGGCTTTGAGAAGACTTTAAATTGATTAAAGCAGTTTAGAACATATCTTCTTCTTATCAACTTCTTATGTGGGACTTTATTTGTACACCCAACAAACATAACATCGAAGCATTCTGTCGTGACTCATACCTTATTTTATCTCCAAAATTAAAAGAACGCACTAAAATTATCAAATCTCATTCTAGATTATCAAAAAAGAAAAAAAAAGTTGGCAGTTTTGACTTAGAAGTTAAAGGTCTATACACCAACCAACACTTTTATCCTAACCTATCACTAATGTTTTGGAATTTTAACTTGAAATGTTTTTTTCTCATGGTCTATGAACCAATTATTACTCTCTTTTTTACTAATTAAACTTTTTTGACAAAGTCTATACACCAATTAATACTCTTATAGACTCTTTCTTCTCTTCTTCTTTTTTCTCTAAGAATTTAAATTGATAAAATAATTATTTCTTACTTGACTATTGCTAGATTAAATGGTCTTCGCACACATTGAGATGGTTACTGATTTTTTCGTCAAAGTCTATACACAGATTATCACTCTTATAGACTTTTCTTTCTCCTCTAAAAAAAAGAGGTTACCTGGTGCACAAAGCATCTTGCATTAGCAGAATCTAAAAAAGTTTAAACACGTGACTTAAATGTCACACAGAGACACTTAAGTGTTGTTCCAAAGCTCCCTGTACTTTTCTTTCTCTAAGACTTTAATTGATTTAATAACCATTTGTTACTGATAGACATAATATTCTCACTTAAGTGTTGTTCCAAAGCTCCCTGTACTTTTCTTTCTCTAAGACTTTGATTGATTTAATAACCATTTCTTACTGATAGACATAATATTCTCAAGGTGAATTTTTCTGCATTATGTCTGATAGTACTAATTTGACAAATGAGATTAATAATGCATAACAATGTGGATATGAACTACTTGTAGAGACTTGGGGACGTTTTAAGACGGATAATGTATCAAACAAAATTGTATTATTACAATTGTTTTTATAATAGTCTATAAAATATTGTTCAATGGAATTTCACCAGAAAATGTGATACGTAATTGATAACTCAAAAGTTGACTGAAAGTGACTAAATAAGCTTCTTGGAATTGATTAGTTGTAGTAGATTTTTCTTTGCTTAATTTGTGGTTCACAATAGAAACAACTTTATTGTGCTTCCAGGGCTCCCTTTCACTTTTCTATCTCCTTTAAGAATATAAATCGATTTGATAATTGTTTCCTACTGTTGAGAGTAATATTCAAAGGTTGATTTTTTCTGCATTGTGTTGGATAGTTGTGTAGTACTATTTGATAAATAAGATGAACAGTGCGTAATAATTGTGTCAAGACTACTTGCAGAGACTTAGTCGAAAAGATAAACATCTATCCGGTATACCAGCAATCCTTCTATGCGGATACCCCTTTTTTACTCTCAACCATTGTCGAGAAGAGAAAATGGGATTGTGATGTTTTAGACCGATAAGGTATCAAACTAAATTATATTATTATAAGTGATATGATTTTGTGTAGTACCTTTCATTTAAATTTTCTATGTGATGACTTGACTTAATAGTTTGGAACTTTTGATATTTTTCAACAATCATTTGGATTATTGTGCAATGACTCGTGCATTGATTTGAGAATATAAAGTTGAAAATTCAAAATTTGAGTGAAAGTGACTAGATGGGCTCCTCAGAATTGACGACTCCAAAGGACAATAGTAGATTTTCTTTGCGTAATTTGTGGTTTATTAAAATTACATCCATACATCACATTCATTGATGTTTCACATGGTTCAAAAAAAATCATTGATGTTTCACCGTATTTGTCTTCCCAGTTCCATAAAAAATTAAAGTGGTTTTCGACTAGATTTATTATTTACCTTTAAGTCAAGGTCTTTATATCAGTTAACACTATTATTGTAACTAAACAAGTTTTTTTTTGAATTCTTAACTTAATTGTTTTTTTCAAGGCTCATACGTCACCACCCGCTCTTATAGACTATTCCTTTTTTTTTTCCTCTAATACTTAAATTGATTAAAGGGAAAAGGGCTTGATATACCCCTCAACTTTATCATCATTTAGATTTTATATACCCCTCTTTATAAAGTGACACATATATGCCCCTATTATTACACAAAAAACTCATATATACCCGACCTTTCCTCTAATGGAAACGAACAAAATTAATTTTATATTATTTAAAAAAAAATAGATAAAAAAAAGTATTCTTGTAGAGGTATATTTGGTCCTTCTCACACGGTTTTTTTTTTTCTTTTTTGATTCAACGACTACTTTGAATTTATCATTTTGATGGTAAATATATTTTTTTAACTTACTTTCTTGTAAATTTATCATAGATGCCCCAATTTTTATAGATAAAAGAAATAAATTACAATATAGCCAAAAAAATAGTATTAAATCTTTTTCTTAGTTTTTCTTTTTTTCCATTCATACTTCTTTCTTTTTATCTCATATTTTTACACTAAAAAATGAAAGAAGTCAAAACAATCATGTGCGAGAAGGATCATAAATACCCCTACATAATTTTTTTTTAAAAATCAAGGGAAAAGAGGTTAATATACCCCTCAACTTTCCGATTTTAGAGCAGATATACCGTTCGTTAAAAAAGTGATGCATATATATACCCCTGTCATCTAACAAATTGTGTATACTTACCCCTTTCTTTAACATATATATGTACTTAGTTGAAAAAATTATAATACTAATATTTAAATTTCAAAATTATCTCGCCTCTTTTTTATACCTCTAGATTCGACCCAATTGAGAGAAAAAAAATCAATTCCTTTTCTACTTTGTCATAAATGAGTTTGGATCGGGTCTGGATATATGAAGAGTTGAGTTTTTTTTAATTGGGTCGAGTCTGGGTGCGAAATGAATGAGTTAATTTTTGGGCACCTTACAAAAATTCTACTAGTTTAGGACCTAATTACTTATATTCACGATAGTTTGGAATATTACATTATGTACCATAATTCAGTGGTCGGATACTTGTATCGAATTGCTTCATATACATGAATCCGATCGAGATATATGTTTTAAAGTGTTGGAATTAAATAATTATAACTGATTTGTTCAATCAATAGAGTAATTCACTATTGTTAACAACTTTTGAGAATCTGCAACATAACAACTTCAAAAAGAATTCCAAAAATATAGAATTTCGTTAATTCTTTTTTGAGAAACATAAAAAGTGTATAAAATCTTCTTCTTTCCATTAATTCAATTTTATTTCTTTGAATCTTGATCTCTATTTTTTTCACAATAGCCATTTTTATTCCAGATCAAAACTGTGATGGTGAAGCTGTTTTCACAATAGCTAGATTCATGTACATACCAAATACATTAACATGATAATCAGATACAAAACATTTTAAAAAAAGAAGCAGATACAAGACATTGAAAAGCTTAGATACATTAACATAAAGATCAGATACATAAAAATATTACATCAGATAAAAGAAAGAAACATACTAGATACATATGATATTTAAAATTAGACACAATTCATAGTCGTTGATGGTGGAAGCAGAGGAATCTGGCAAAACAGAGGTGACGATGTCGACAACTGAATTTTTATTTTGGAGCAATTGATGTTTGAATAAGAGTAATCCTCATTTATGTGTTTAGAGGATAAACATAAATCGTTTTTGATAGATATTCTGAAGAAATTATGAGTTGAGAGGATGAAGGAAGAGAGAAAAAATGGTGGAGGACATGGGGGTGGGGGTGGAGATATTGTTGACGGAGGGGATTGAGGGATGCTGAATTGTTAAAGTACCTTTAATTAAGGAGTTCAAATTTTAAGATAATTATTCAATACCATATTTAAAGGATATGTGTATCTGATTTAACCTTTCAAAATATATGGTATAAATATTAAAAAGTGATTGTAACATCTCGCAATTTGAAATAACTAGGAAGGAGTTAATAATTGGAAATGGTTGTTTTTGGAAAGAATGAAAATCTGGAAATTTTGTTAAGTTAGAATAAGTTGAGTTTTGGTCAACTTAAAACGGCCATAACTCCTAGCTCGGGATGAGTTAGGTGTACTTCCAGATATGGTAGGAAAGCTCTTGGAATAATTTTTCCAACGCCGCCGAGTTTACACGATTCCGAATTCGTATGAGTGAGTTATGCCCTTTGGAAGTTGGGCTGTTTGAATAAGGAAAATCTAATCCGGATTTTGGAGGGGTATTTTAGTTTTTTCCTTACCCAATTATTTTAATTCGTTTTAGGAGTTTAATTGGGGTAAATTCAGATTTTAGTCAGTTTAGAAATGTTGAAGTTCACGCTAGGGCTTGGAGAAAAGAGAAAAGAGGAGAAAGGAGAAGAGAAATCAAGAATCATCAAGAACGTTCGAGTTTAGCTTGTGGATTTCGTCAAGGGGTGATCCCTACGAGGTATGTGAGATCACATATCGTTGGGTTAGTTCAACCACGCGCCAATCATGATTCAATTCAGCAAAGTTTATTAGATTTGAAAGTAAATCCTTTGAGTTCTTGATGACATTCGTTTGAATTCTTGTGGGTTGTGTTGTTGCAGTTTCTTGATGATTTGATTCATGTTTTCGGGTGTAATTTCGAGTTGAATCTATCATATATTGAGGGTATAAATGATTCTAAGTGTTTGGGGAAAGAACTAAGTGAAATTAGAGGGTTTAGAGATGAAAAATGAAGAAGAAAGTTTGGGGTTTTCTAGGGAGGGGGTTGGGGCGCCGCACCTCCCAAAGTGACCCAACATTGGGTCTGAACTTTGGGCTCTGGGGCGCCACACCAGCCAGAGCGCCCCAACCCTGTCTCTGATCTTTAAGGGCTGGCGCCTCTCAGAGCGCCAGGGACGCTAGTTCTTCCCATTCCTCCCCCACCTTTTCATACTAGTTCCTTAGCAATGTACCTAAGTTTTCTAGTTGATTCCAACACTCTTAGGTACATCTAAACATCATGAAATCATCCATAAACATGAGATCATGAACCTTGAATCCATACTTCAATTCAAGGAAAGTTAAGAGTAAAGTCTAGAAGTTAAGAAGCAAGTCAAAGAGAAGTTTATAAAGTTTTCAAAAGTCTTTCACAAACGTTTTAACTTTGTTTTAAGACTTAAAGTTCAAGTTGAGTAAAGAGTAAAGAGTAAAGATTGAAGTTCATTTCTTCAAAGAAGTATGTGGGGACTATGTATTCCCAAAGAGTTTATAAATGTTTTCACATTTGAGCAAGAAAGGGAACATCGATTTCAAGAGAGCTTTTAAGCTAAGTTTTGGGTAATTATCTCAAACCAAAGAAAGAAATTTGTTTTAAACATATGAGCTAAGTATATTTTGGGAGTAGTATTGAGCACCGATATGGGGATACTAGTTCATATTAACTTAAGTCTCCATAAACCATGTAGCCATCATGGGTAGTAAACGATCATACTTTTTAGATGAATCCTTAAGTGTGCTTTTTAGCATAGACTAGTGGATCCACTTAGTAAAGGCATTGTATATGACGGCAAAGTATAGGACAGTTCTGGAAGTGTGGGCTAGACGATGTATCACCACTTAGGCTCATAGTGGTGGTTGTCAGTTAGAGAAACTCCCACAAAAACTATATTACTTTATTATATGAATAAAGTTTAGTTTGTTATTGCATTTTCTTTAACGAACTAAGTTGTTTTCCACTGTTTTACAAGCTTTACATATATTGTATGTGTTTTACTGCTTTCTATCGAGTTAAGTTATTCATGAGTTGAGAAGTGTCAAGGTAAGTGTTTCTTTCAGATTCTTTTCAAGCCTATGTTATGTTTAACATTCCAACTCGCATACTCGTACATTTAATGTACTGATGTCAGTTGGCCTGCATCGTTTTATGATGCAGATGCAGGTAACCAGGATCATCACCCAATGCCTCGTTGATCCAATTGAGCACTCAGAGTCAGTTGGTGAACCTCCTTGCATTCCAGAGGACTCCTTTTATTTCGTTTTTCGTATTTCATTGTTAGGATCATTGGGGGTCTTGTCCCGACATCCCTATTTGTTTTAGAGGCTTCATAGACAGTCAGACAGTTATTAGTTCAGTTGTCTTTACATTATTATTTCATATGTTAAGACTTGAGTTGCCATTTTGGCCAAGTTGAATGTTGACCTTTAAACATTCTTAGTTATTTTATTAAACAATTGAGTAAAGTGCATTTGATCATTGTAATAGTGCTTAGAGTCTTCCGCTGGATAAGTAAGTCAAGCTAAGGGTTCGCTTGGGGCCAGCAATGGTTCTCGAGTGCCAACCATGTCCGGAGTGTAGGTTCGGGGCGTGACAGTGATATAAGAAGTATTTTTAAACTATAGGAAAAATATGTATAAATGGTAGATTTTATTTATAATAAATTTATGGTAGTTAAGTATGTCTAATTATGTTAATTTTCCTTAATTTTTTAAGCCACGTGGTATTTTTGGAATTTAAAAACCAGTTTTAAGATATCTTTTTAAATCAGTCTGTTAATGAAAAGGATAAATGTACATAATTTATTAAACGATGAGGGTATATATGCACCATTTGTTGTACGATCGAGGTATATATGCATCACTTTTTAATTATGAGTATATCTGCTCGAAATTGCAAAGTTGAGGGGTATATTTACCCCTTTGCCCTAAAATCAAAAATCAAAAAATATAATTAAAAGTTATTTTTTCCACTTCTGTTAGATGAAAATGTATATGTGAGCTACTTTTATAGTGAGAGGAAGAAATGTGAGACACTTTTGTTACAGTACAGGTATATACACGCCACTTTTGTGATAGAATTATTTTGTTGTAGTTTTTATTTGAACTTTTCTTTGCAATGACTCGTGCATTGACTTGGTAATATGTAAATTTATTAAATTATTAAAATATAAGTTTGATCATCGTCAAGTTAATATACAATATGGTGCATAAACCAAATAATAATTTTATCCTAACTAATAAAAAATGAATTTTTGACTTGAAATGTTTTTGTCAAGGTCTATACACCAAGCAATACTCTTATCCTAACTAATCAAAAGTTTTGTGAATCTTCACCTTTAGAACAATGTTATACACTAAGGGGTCGTTTGGTAGAGCGTATTAGAAAAAATAATGCATGTATTAGTCTTGTGTATTACTAGCACCTTGTTTGGTATTCTTTTCCAACATGCATTAGTTATACACTCTATTGTGTAGTAAGATGTGCATTGTTAATACCATGTATTTCTAGGTATTAGCAATGCAATGATTTTAATGCACGCATTAACATGATAAATGACCCAATTGCCTCTCAAAATCATTTTTACATCTTTTCCACCATAATAGTGTGGAGGGTATCTTTGTAAATAATTTATTTTATGCAACACATGCTATTTTTAATGCATCAAACCAAACAATGCATAACACTCTTATCCCAACCAATCAAAATTTTAAAGGATTTTCAACTTGAAAAATTGTTTTTATGTTAGGGTTTTGCCTTGATTTTCTTCCATTATTTGAACTTTATTTTTTTCCCTTAAAGAAAAGTCAAGGTATTACCATAAATGCTTAAACTTTTTTCTAAAAAGGAAATTATAATTTTATTCCATATTGTCACGCCCCGAGCCTACACCTTGGGCGGGACCAGCACCCGGAGACCATTTCTGGCCCCAAGCGAACCCTTGGCCTGACTTTCTTAACTCAGCAGAAACCTAACCCAACAGAATAACTCAATGCAAATGCAAGGTTACAAAACAACTTAACTTATAAAATCTGGCCACAAAGGCAACTCGAATCTCAAAATAGAATATTTACATATATACATAGATGAGAGACTCAAAACTAACTGACTAACTGTCTATGAAGCCTCTAAAATACTGAGATGGATGTTGGGACAAACCCCGCAACACCCTAATAAAACAAAACTAAGAACACAAAATAATTGAGTACTCCGGAATGCAAAGAGGCTCACCACTGACTCTGGAGTGCTCAGCTGGATCAACGGCGTACTGGATGCTGATCCTGGGTACCTGCGTCTGCATCATAATAAGATGCAGGCCAACTGGCATCAGCATATGGAATGTACGAGTATGCGAGTTGAAAAGTTAAACCACAACTTAAGCTTGAAAATAGTAGAAAGAGAACACTTACCTTGGCTCTGTTCGACTCATGAATAACTGAACTCAATATATAAAGCAATAAGACACATGCAATATATAAGGCTTGTAAAACAGTATAAACAACTTAGCTTGTTAATGATAAAACAATAACAACTCAACTTTACTTGTATAAAAGTAATATAACTTATGTGGGAGATTCTTTAACCGACAACCACCACTATGAGCCCTAGTGATGATACAACGTTTTACCTCGCGTTGCCCAAGGACCATCCTATACCTTGCCGTGATATAAGAAGCTAACTTTACTAAGTGGATCCACTAGCTTAACTTTCGTGATCATCTAAAAAGTATGACCCGAGAAATCCCATGTTGGCGCATGGTTCTTATGGAGAGTTGAGTTAATATGAACTCGTGTCCCCAATTCGGTGCTCAATACTACTACCAAAAATACTTTGGCTCATAAGTGTCTTTAAACACATCTTTCTTTAACTTGAGATAATTACTCAAAATCTAGCCCAAAGGCTCTTTTGGAATCGATGTTCCTTTCTTACTTAAATGTAAAAACATTTAGAAACTTCTTTGGAAAATACATAGTTCCCTAATAACTTTGGAGAAATGGACTCGACTTTATGCTCTTGACTTAACTTGAAACTTGAGACTCTTCACTTGGCTTGAAACTCTATACCCTTTACTTGACTTGAAACTCTATACCCTTTTACTTGACTTGAAACTTGAGTCTTAAAAATGAAGTTAAAACGTTCACTAAAGACTCTTGAACAACTTAAAAAAACTTGCTTTGACTTACTTAACTTCTAAGCTTAGCTCTAACTTCACTTGACTTGGAAACTAACTCTCCTTGAATCAGATTATGAATTCAAGGTGTTTGATCACATGTTATGGATGAGTTTGGTATGTTAAGATGTACCTTAAAGTATTGGAAACAACTATAAAACATAGGTACTTTACCAAGGAATATGTATGAAAAAGTGGGGAATGAAGGTAACGGGAAGGATTAAGAGGTGCGGGGCGCCAACCCTCAAACTTCAGAGGGGCTTGCTGGGCACTCTACCAGGCTCCAGCCCTCAACTTCAAAGGGGCCTGCTGGGCACTCTGCCAGGCGCCAGCCCTCAACTTCAAAGGGGCCTGCTAGGCACTCTGCCAGGCGCGCCAATCCTCAACCTCAATGGTTTCAGCCCCAATCACTTAGAAACATAAAACCCCTCAACATACAATAGATTCAACTCAAGAACACAACTGGAAACATATCCCTCATCAACAAGAACTTCAACAACACAACCAACAACTCCAACAACCAAAATAAATCTTTTCTTGGAATTAAAAACGAGTTGGCGTGTGGGGGTATGAACCAACCAACACTATGAACTTACATACAATAGATTCAACTCAAAAACACAACCAAATCATGTCCCAAATCAACAAGGGACTTCAACAACACAATTAACAATATCAATAACACAACCAACAACTCCAAACAACACAACCAATCTTTTCTCAATAATAAAACGAGTTTGGTGTGTGGGGGAAAGAATCAACCCATCACTATGAACTCACATACCTAGTAGGGATCACCCCCGATGATATCCACGATGATCTCCTTGATTGCTCTTCTCTTTCTCCTCTTCCTTCTCTTCTTTCTCTCTTCTCTCCCAAGCCCTAGCTCTTTACTCTTTAAAAAAATGAGACAAACTGATCTAAAATCAGTCTAACACTTTAATATAACCAAAACAATTGATTAGGGAAAAGATCAAAATACCCTTAAAAATTTCCGGATGGAAATCCCTGCCAACTGCCCAACTTCCAAAGGGCATAACTCACTCATACGAACTCGAAATCGAGCAAACTCAGTGGCGTTGGAAAGGTCATTCCAAGGGATTTCCAAAAATATCTGGAAATACACCTAACTCATCATGAGCCAGGAGTTATGACTGTTTGAAGTTGACCAAAAACTCATTTTTTTTCCACAACCAAGTTTTCCAGATTCTGAATTTAGCCAAATTTCCAGATTCTGAACTTAGCCAAATTTCCAAATTCTGAATTTTTCCAAAAATGACTACTTCCAATTTCAAGCTTCTTCATATTCATTTTAAATTGTCGGATGTTACAATATCTCCCCCTTGGGAACATTCGTCCTCGAATGAGGTTACTCTTATAAGGCTAAGGGTGTAACATCAATTCAAACACCCAACAAGCAATCATGCAATAACAACAACAACAACAACATGCCCACTATAATTTAAAGAACACTAAGAAGGAAATTAATACCTTGATCTGCGGATTCAAAGAGATATGAATATCTCTTCTTCATGTCTTCTTTGGCTTCCCAAGTAGCTTCCTCAACAAATTGGTTCCTCCAAAGGACTTTGACTGAGGCTACATCCTTTGTTCTCAACCTACGAACTTGCCGATCTAAAATTTGAACATGAATCTCCTCATAAGATAAGTTATCCTTGATCCTAATACTTTCAGTTGGCAGGATCAATGAAGGATCGCCTATGCACTTTTTCAACATGGAGATGTGAAATACCGGATGGACCGCTGTTAGCTCCTGTGGTAGCTCCAACTCATAAGCTACATTGCCAACCCTCTTGACTATGCGATAAGGTCCAATATATCGGGGACTAAGTTTCCCCTTCTTACCAAACCTCATAACCCCCTTCATGGGTGAAACTTTCAAATATACCAAATCATTCCAAGGGCTTTCCAAACATATCTGGAAATACACCTAACTCATCCTGAGCCAGGAGTTATGAGTGTTTGAAGTTGACCAAAAACTCATTTGTTTTCCACAATTAACCAAATTTTCCAGATTCTGAATTTAGCCAAATTTCCAGATTCTGAACTTAGCCAAATTTCCAGATTCTGAACTTAGCCAAATTTCCAAATTCTGAATTTTTCCAAAAATGACTACTTCCAATTTCAAGCTTCTTCATATTCATTTTAAATTGTCGGATGTTACACATATTTGGTTTATTCTTTTCTTAGAGGAAAATTTTGGAGATCTATAAATTGAAGATTCATATTCTCAAAGCATAACACAATAGCATCCACAATGTAGACGTTTAAATTTTTTGTTTATGGGGAGATTTAATCTCTTCACTATTTTTATTTATATTAGTTTTCATATAATAATGTTTTTAGTTTAAGTTTTTTTCATCTAATTTATCACCATCTTAATTTGCAATTGTAAGCTTCCGCATGACGCCCTAATCACTTTCGAACTCAACAGTATACACCAATCAATGTATTCTTATCCTAAATAATCAAACTCTCTTTGATTTATTGGCGTGAAAAACTATTTTCAAGGCATATACACCAATAAATACTCTTATAGATTATTCTCGCTCTGAGAAGAATTTAATTGGTTATAAGTAATTATTACATGTATTTAAATTTGATATTCTCATTTACATATTTTTTTTAAAAATAATTCTTTTATTTTTAATGCTTTAATTTTTTTTATGTTTTATTTGATTTCCTTCACTTTTTCTTGTATCCATCCAAAATTAGCTTATATTAATACCAGACATTCGGAATTAAATTTGAAAGATTAAATCCAAAGGAAAGACAATGAAAATAAAAGATATAAATAAAACAAATAGGAAAAAGGAGAAAAAAATGAAAAACATACGTATTTACGTATGTTTGAGAAAATTTTAAATACAAGGCAAAGAAAAATAAAAAAAATATTATGTGTGTCAGCTTATTTTATAAACAAGACAAATAAAATAAGAAGATTTTTTTGAAAAAAAAAAAAAAAACTACAGTAGCTAATTGAATTGAGTTATGATTTCACGTCAGCACATAAGGGGGGAGTAATAGGACCTCCGTAAATATAGGGTGTGTCTTTGTAATTTCGGTTATAGTTTAAGAGGTACTTATGCCTTCTCCCAATTTAAATTGATTACATAATTGTTCCCAATTGTTAAAGTTAATAGTGTCATCACCAACGGATGTAGTGCAGTGGATGCAGTGTCTCCTCTCTTAATCAAAAGTCTCATGTTTGAACCCTGGGTATAAAAAAATCATTGGTAGAAAGCGTTCCCCCAACCCCCACCGAATGGGGCTCTACACGATGCGCGACACGAGTTTAAAATAGTCGGACTTCAATGTGTGTATCAGACACCGAATGACAAATTAAAAAAGAAAAGCTAGTATTCTCAAGAAGAATTATTCCACATTGCGTAATAATTGGGTCAGAAGATAATATTCTCAAGGAGCAAAATTCCACATTGCTTAATAGTTGGGTTACGACTACTTGCAGAAAGTTGTAATTGTGATGATTCCTTTGATAAGGAATCAAACAAAACTGTATTATTACATTTGGATTTTTGTGCAATGGCTTATGCATTTGACTTGAGATTTTTCTCAATAGTTTAGTTACAAATGTTTGTTACCTCAAATATTTTTTACTTAATTCTTTAATTTTTTTGGAAATTACAGGTTCCATAAAGTGTTCGTTCTTTCTTAATGAATGACATAATATTAGTGATTAAAACACTTTTTATTTTGAGAGTTCGGTGGACTCATCAACACGTTTTCACACATTTCGGCGATATTATACCATCACATCATTTGAAGCCAATTAATTATGGTAACCTTAATTGAGCATGATATTATTTTTTAATAAAACATGGATTTTTTACTTGAAATGTTGTTGTCAATGTCTGTACACCAAACAATACACTTATCCTAACTAATTAAAACTTTTGTGAATTTTTACCTTTCCAATGTAGAGTTGATATAATTATTGCTACTAAGGTAGCTCAAATTTGGTCCAACGGAAGTGAAAATTTGATTTTAAATTTATTTTTATTTGATTTTTATTTTTATTTTTATTTTAAGAAAAAATAGTTTTTGGATTTAATATTTTAATTGGCAAATTTATTTCTCACTCATTTACTTGTACAATTTATCATAGATTCCCCAATTTTATTTTATTTTTACAGAGACAAATAGTTTTAAATTTTTTTATTACTTTTTTCTCTTTTACCATTCACATTTTTTCCTTTCTTATTCTCATATTTTTACACTAAAAATGAAAGGGAAAAAAATAAATAAGAATAAGATATTCAAATAATGATAAGCAAATAGATCTATAAGGGAGAGATTTAAAACTCAAATTACACATTGAATCAAAGAATTAAAGAAAAAAATAATGTCTTAGAAAGATCAAATATATCCTGAATTTTGCTAGAAGGATCATATATACATTAGATGAAAAGGGTACATGAGCTAAAGAAAAAGTAACCTTTGTGCAATATGACCAAACGAATCAAAATGAAATTGGAAATGTTTTGGTCAAGGGTCTACGCACCAACTAATTCTCTTATTTGAATTTATTTGCTTAATTTGTGCTATATATACCTTATCAAAGTTATTGAATAGAGGAAGAAAACAATGAGTTGTTGATTAGTTTCTTGAACATTTTAGTGCAACAATGGGCTACGTAAACCTTGTATTTTTTATGTTTACAGTAAGTCATGATGCTTTTGATAGTTGTTTCGACGCAACAGGCAAGTGGATTCAGTCATATCCAAAAACTCTTTCGTGGAAAAAGAGCACAGATTGTTGCTCTTGGGATGGAGTTTATTGTGACGAGACGACAGGAAAAGTGATTGAGCTTAACCTCACTTGCAGCAAACTTCAAGGCAAGTTTCATTCCAATAGTAGCCTATTTCAACTCTCCAATCTCAAAAGGCTTGATTTGTCTGGTAATAATTTTTCTGGGTCGCTCATTTCACCTAAATTTGGTGAGCTTTCTAGTTTGACGCAACTTGATTTGTCGTATTCAAGTTTTACAGGTATAATACCAGCAGAAATCTCTCGCCTTTCTAAATTACACGTCCTTCGTATCCAGAGTTATTCAGATGGTCTTAGATTCAAACCTCACAATTTTGAACTGCTCCTTAAGAACTTGACCCAATTAAGAGAGCTTGACTTTGACGATGTGAAGATCTCTTCCACCATTCCTCTGAATTTCTCTTCTTATTTGACAACTCTACACCTTCGAGGCACACAGTTATACGGGACATTGCCCGAAGGAGTTTTCCACCTTTCTAACTTGGAATCTCTTTATTTAACAGACAATCCCCAGCTCACTGTAAAGTTTCCCACAACCAAATGGAATAGCAGTGCATCACTCAAGGTGTTATTTCTCACTGAATCATTTGGTCATCTAACTTCACTGCGTACATTGAGAATAGCTTCTTGTAATCTCTCAGGCTCTATTCCTAAACCTCTATGGAATCTCACCAACATAGAGGAACTGTTCCTTGATTATAACCATCTTGAAGGACCCATTTCTGATTTCTTTAGATTTGGAAAGCTCAATTGGTTATCACTTACAAATAACAACTTTGATGGCCAACTTGAGTTCTTATCCTTTAACAGAATCTGGACACAACTTGAACTCTTAGATTTTTCATCCAATTTCCTAACAGGTCCAATTCCTTCTAATGTAAGTGGTATGCAAAACCTACAACGTCTCTACTTGTCATCAAACCATTTGAATGGGACTATACCATCATGGATATTCTCCCTCCCATCACTAACTGAATTATCACTTAGAAATAACAACTTTAATGGCAAACTTGAGTTCTTATCCTTTAACAGATGGACGCAACTTGTATTATTAGATTGTTCAGTCAATTCCCTAACAGGTCCCATTCCTTCTAATGTAAGTGGTATGCAAAACCTACAATCACTCTTCTTGTCATCAAACCACTTGAATGGGACTATACCTTCCTGGATATTCTCCCTCCCTTCACTAGTTGATTTAGACTTGCGTGATAACCATTTCAGTGGAAACATTCAGGAGTTCAAGTCTAAAACATTGGATCGAGTTTCTCTAAAACAATATCAGCTTCAAGGTCCTATTCCAAAGTCACTCCTAAACCAGCATCATCTATATTATCTTGTCCTTTCGCACAATAATCTCAGTGGAGAGATTGCTTCAATCATCTGCAATCTGACAATACTGACTGTGCTAGATTTGGGCAGCAATAATTTGGAGGGAACAATCCCACTATGTTTGGGTGAGATGAGTGGACTTTGGGTTTTGGATTTAAGCAACAATAGTCTTAGCGGGATAATTAATACAACTTTAAGTATTGGAAACGATCTTAGAATCATTAAATTTGATGGGAATAAGCTAGAGGGGAAAGTTCCGCAATCTTTGATCAATTGCAAATATTTGAATGTTCTTGATTTAGGTAACAATGAGTTGAGTGACATATTTCCTAAATGGTTGGGAGCCCTACCTGAGTTGCAGATTTTGAACTTGAGATCAAATAAATTCTATGGCCCTATAAAAGATTCTAGGACTGACAAATTGTTTGCTCAAATTCGAGTCATAGATCTCTCTTCCAATGGATTTAGTGGAGATTTACCAATGAGCCTTTTTGAGAAATTTGAAGCCATGAAAATAACTAGTGAGAACAGAGGAACCCGAGGGTATGTAGCAGATATAGATTCTTATTATTACACAAATTCCTTGATAGTGATAACAAAGGGACTGGAGCTTGAACTTCCTCGAGTTTTGACTACAGACATGATTATCGATCTCTCACGGAATAGATTTGAAGGTCATATCCCAAGCATTATTGGAGATCTCATTGGGCTTCGCACGTTGAACTTATCGCATAATCACTTGGAAGGTATTGTATTATACCATCATCACTGCACCAGTTATCTGTACTTGAATCATTGGATCTCTCATCCAACAAAATTAGCGGAGAAATTCCACAACAACTTCCATCCCTCACATCACTTGAAGTCTTAAATCTATCTCACAATTATCTTGTCGGATGCATCCCCAAAGGAAAACAATTTGATACGTTTGAGAATAGTTCATACCAAGGGAATGATGGGTTACGTGGATTGCCACTCTCAAAAGATTGTGGCAGTAATGAAGGGGTACCACAAGCAACAACTCCATATGGGCTAGATCAAGAAGAAGAAGAAGGAGATTCATCAATTATAAGTTGGCAGGCGGTTTTCATGGGTTATGGTTGTGGACTTGTTATCGGACTGTCCATAATATACATAATGTTGTCAACTCAATATCCAACATGGTTTTCGAGGATGGACATAGAATTGGAACACAAAATTCTTATGAGAATGAAAAAGCACAAGAAAAGAAATTAGTGTGTAACCTCCAGGTATTCAACTTAATCTCTATCCTTCAGAAGATTACATTTTATATATCCATAAAATTTCATCCTTAAAGCTTTTAACTTTAATTCTTCAGTTTTTTGAAAATTGCAGGATTCAAGTCTACTGCATGTTGGGATGTGAATAAAAGTTTTTACTTTCATAGTTAGTGACGTTTCATAGTGTTTGTGTTTTGTTTCATCAAGTGTTAGTTACATTTTCTTCTGTTGTGACTCAACGAATTCAATTGCAAGGAAAAACCATAGAATTTCATAGAATATTGCAAAGGGAAACTGGAATAACAATAGAAAGCACATTTAACTTTTTTATGAAGTTATTATCTTATCTTTTTCGTAATTACATTGTTAGAGTGGGTAGGAGTCCTTCAAGCTCTTATCGCAGGCACTTGAAGCTCCATTGATTTCTATTTCTCTGAACTATGCCACATGACATCATAACACAAACATCGATACCTCACTTTAAGTTCACAAGAATAAAAATCTATAGTTATAGTTACAGTGCTCAAATATATACAGACTCATGATCGTCTTTCATCAAAAGATTGAAGAAATATCAGGAAATCATGGACCAAAGTTGCAGTTTGCTATCTTAGCAGTTAAAAAGTTGGAGAAACAACCTCGGAAACCAAAGTTAGAATCCTAGAAGAGGTGATACTGGAAGAACTCTTCCCTAAGTCTCGGATGGTAAAGTTATCCAATATGGTGGAAGGTAGACGGCACTATAGTTATATGACCATTCTACGAAATTTACCCATCAAGGAATAAGTGATAATATCCTCATAGCCTAGAAACCAAGTTCACGAGACGTAGATTGATATATTTAACAACAAAATGAAAAAGGAAAGTTAAAGCAAATGCATTCTCACAATCACAGAAACCAACATACCATAACTTCGGAAAATTATAGCGTGAAGAAGAGAAAGACTAACTTTAACTGAGTTTAACCCACCAAATTTAAGTAGACTTTCCATGTCCCATTTAATTATACTAGTCAGGGACACGTGCGTTGCACGTGTGAGCTATGTTAAGGTGTATCATTCTCTGTGGAGAGACATTTGTAAAGCAGTGTTGTCATGAGTGGGTGCATTATTATTGATGTAGTAGAAGCGTTCATTGTGTTAATTAGTCTTCTGATGATTGCATGAGATATTAGTAGGAACGCTGACATGAAGGTAATATGAAGTGTCAAAAGAGAAGTTTGGAAGTAATGTAAATTATTATTAATAATAATAATATTAAGACATTAGAACGGAATACAATATCAAGAAAGCTCATAATAGTACTGAAAGAACTATTCCGAATATGATATTAACGCATTGAAGAGTATGGGTCGCTGAAGAATCCATTATGTTTGCATAGGTGTGTCTTCTAAACCTGAGATTTGAAGCAATGTAATGTTGTTAGTATGCAGGATCTGTAAATAGTTAATTATCCGTGTTAGAATGGCCATATATGTATATGGAGTTATCGTACCTAAAACTTCCTTATAGACGATGTTCTTTGTGTATGTTCCATTTTGACGTTTGGGTTGCTCTGTTAGGACAAGTACTTTTGTTGTGGACATAGATATCCCTCTTGAGAGTGCCACATACAATTGACCATGTGAGAAAACATGTTGGGGCAAATACAAACCAACATTTTGAATTGTTTGACCTTGGGCTTTATTTATAGTCATTGCAAAGCAAAGGCGTACCGGGAATTGCTTTCGAATGAATTTAAATGGGTATCCTTCATTTTCTGGTGGTGATAATTGAATTCTAGGAAGAAACACATGGTTTGTTGCAGAATGACCACTTGATATTTCCGCTTGCAGGACATTTTGGGAGAAGCCTCGACATATCATTCGTGTTCCATTGCATAAGCCACTTGAAGGGTCTAAATTCCTTAGCAACATGATGGGTGCATTTTCCTTCAATTCTAACCTGCATTTAATAAGATATGTCAAAATCTATCCATTTTGATATTTGTTACCGCCTCTTCATGATTGTAACTTGTAATGTATGATCATCAATACCTATGTGGCGGGAGACCGTTTGGTGTTAAAGTATTTAGATATTCTTCTTGGTAATAGTTGTTGGTGTCATCTTCTGCTGAGTCAAAGCTATTGAATATCTTGCTTTCACCTGAGAACATGGCTATTAACTTGTCATTAAGTTTATCCACATGGTCATTTCTGCTTGCTAAAATAGCTCTTTCAGTGACATATTTTGCCGTAGCAGCATTTTCTTGCATGTTTGGAAATATCTCTTGTATTATGGATTCTTCTGGAAATCCATCCTGAGAATGCTTGACAGTCAACTGTTCAGGGAGAAGGATTAAATTGTCTCTTATTGTTGGTTCATCTCCGTTACCCACGCGAAGTAAGAACTCACTGAATGTTGGATCTGTTCTTGCTCTCATATTTCTTGTAAATTGAATCTTCTCCATCAAAGGCCAGAGATATGATTTCACCAAGCTTGCATTTACAATTTCCGCTCTAGTTGATTTTGGAACTACTGGTAACACCTGCCGAAAATCTCCTCCAAAAACCATGACTTTTCCACCAAATGGTTTATCGATGTCCATTATGTCTCTGAAGCTCCTGTCGACTGTTTCTATTGTTTGTCGTTTGGCCATTGGTGCTTCATCCCATATAATCATTTTTGCTTTTCTAATCAATTTGGCAGCACCACTTTGCTTTGACATGTTTGTCATAGTTGATTCATTTGTTTGAAGGGGGATCTCAAACCTCGAGTGTGCTGTACGTCCTCCTGGTAAGATTGAAGCTGCTACGCCACTGGTTGCTGTTGCCAAACCTATCATACCTCTTGATCTAACATTGGCAAGTAATGCACGGTATAGGTATGTTTTCCCAGTTCCCCCAGGTCCATCCACAAAGAATATTCCAGTTGTTCTAGCATCGATTGTTTGCATTATTTTTGTAAAAGAATGATGTTGTTCTGGATTTAATTGTGATTGTGCCTCAAAATCTTCTGTAGGTATCTGCACAGACATTTCTTCATTTATTTCTCTACTTTCTGATGGACCAACTTCGAGCAAATCTTGATCTAGTTGAGGAATGTCATATATGGCTATGCTCTTGCCCATACTTTGCAAACAATTATTAATACTATTTAGGGTAGACTGTAATATAGTATTGTGTGAGTTGCCATATAGCCTGTTGAAATCCTCAGACATATCCTCATAATAAGTATCCCAAAGTTTTCTAATATCCGTTGGGTTACAATGAACCAAAATTGTAGCAAACAAACTTCGGAGAGCTGATGGCATTTTGAAGACAACAGCCTCACTTAAACATTCTGATATGCTGTTGTCGGACTCGAGTAACCCTCTTTCTTTGGCTGCTTCTTTGAA